>JAMZAV010001894.1:0-126055 GCA_024449915.1 Sweltsa coloradensis
TGCGAGTTGGAATTTGATGGCCCAAAGGGGTGCTCGAAACGAACCCAAATTTGGCCAATAAAATCATGACTTTTGGATCCTCTTTGAGGATAACAAAGTCTTATTGGTTTAAGCGTTCGTCCGAACTGAATGACATGGTTGAATTTCTCGGTTGTCTAAAAGTGTTTTTTACTCTTAAGTGCTGCATATCTTCACTGGCCTGAATTATATGACATTCTTGCTCCTGGGGTTAAGTTTGAAGACATGTTGCCAATAACTGCTTCACGTTTAAGGTCCCGGCTGCTATGTGAAAATCCGTTGATTTTTGCTTGGTTCTTCCAGGAACGAGCTTGGTTTTACATCAAGCATCTACTTGAACCAAAGTTTAAAATAAAAAAAAATTGGAACAGGTACGAGTGGCAACATCGTGGTAGTAGCCATGTCCACGGTCTGTTGTGGTTATACGGTGCGCCAAATGTTGAAAACTTGAATATGGTTGACACTGAAGTCGTTAGTCTTGCAATATTGTATTTTAATTCCCTCGTGTCAACCATTAATCCAGGTCAAAATTATCCACCAGCTCTTGAACATCAGTGTGGCAAGCGCACCAGTGATGTCGATGATTTTCTAAACAAGGACTTATTTAAAATATTGAACAAAGTACAGCGACACACAAAATGTACTGATTTATGTCTTAGAAAAAAACAATAAATTCGGCTTACTTACTTGTTGCTTTAAGTTTCCATTCCCAATGTGTCCTGCCACTAACCTTTAATAAAATGAGATTGGGAATCTACAGTTGGAAATCGAAAGGAATGATGCTCTTCTGAATAGATACAATCAGTTTATAATACAATCAATGCAGGCAAATATTGACAATCAGGTCGTTGTGTCTAAGCAAGCTGTAATCTATTATATTGCGAAATATGCTGCCAAAAGTGAGCCACAATCTGATTCATTTAAAGATATCCTTTCTCACATCTAACAGTCTTTTCAGTTAAAGACCACGATCCAGCAAAACTTGCTGTACAAAAGCTGATAATTCATATATCTATATTAGCTCAGGAATGCTGCTATTTAGTGATAAGCTATCCTATATTTCATTCAAGCAGGTCATTTGTTCATTGACTGATGGCGGAGACAATTAGGTGCCTTTTCTCGACCTAGAAAAAACTGGTGATGTGGACTGTACTAAGAGCATCCTGGCACAATATCCTTCCCGTCTATGTGACATGTCAAACTTGAGTCTGATAGATACTTCTTCTCAGTACTATTTCAATAAACGATGGATACGTCGAAGAAAGGCGGCTGTTGTTAGGGTGTTTCCAACATTTAGTCTTGGAGAAAATCCCGACAAGAATGAGGCGTTTTTCAAGCAACAAGTCACGCTAAATTGTGCTTGGAGGGACATCGAAGACCTCAACCCAACGAACGTCTCTTGGGAAACTATGTATAACACTCAGAATATAAAGATGCTATTTGAGTTGATTGGGGAGGCCGAGGAAGATGGTGTTGAATACGAGGAATTCAAGCCAGTCAAGAAGCACGATGAATTGATCCAAATCTCTGCATTGGGACCGAATGACTCTGAGGTTCACAGCAAGGTCGGATTGAGTGATCTAGACACATCATTCCCTTGGACAAACTCGTATTAAAACTATACGAATGTAGAATTGGTATCTTACTTTCTCTTAAATGTGCAACAATTAAAGTTAGTTTACGAAAAAGTAGCTGCCACTACTTTAGTCTTATTCCTCCGATTGGATTGGATATTGCTTTACGTCTCATATTTATGCAACTTGGCTAATCGAGACGAAGGGAAGGACGTAAGGGATGTCGCGGGGGGACAAGGGGTGGACAGGCCTGTGCTGGTCAGAACCAGCCACAAGCATATGGGGAGGGCAGGGGTTCCCCCACGTCGTGGTCGTCTCCTTCTGTGTCATCATCCGTCCGTTTTGTCATTGTCGTCGCCCTCGGGGAGGTAGTCAAAGAAAAGGGGAAAGTTCCCCGACGAGCAGCATGAAATATTAGACGTCGTCACCTGCCAAATGTCCTCTTTTACTAATGATAAAAATGACGATGTAGTGAGGCGAGTCATTGTCCAAGGCACGGCCGGTACCGGAAAAAGCACTCTAGTAGAGGCACCGACTCGAAAACTGAAGGGTGTGTTGGGTGACGGAAATTTCATTTTGATGGCTCCGACCGGAGTAGCAGCTTTCAAAATTAACGGAAGCACTATCCACTCAGCTCTGCACATTGGGACAAATTCATTAACGTTCTGTGATTTGTCTGGTAAAGATGCCAGGAGATTCAAACTAGATATGAAGAACATAGAATTTATAATTATAGACGAGGACAGCGTGATTGGTTGCAATCTGATGGCAATGATTAACAAACGTTGTCGTTAGGCAAGCCATCATTTGCAAAACAACCCTTTGGCAATCTGTTTGTGTATCTGTTTGGAGACATCAAACATCTTCCTCCCAGTCGGTGACCGTGCTCTTTACAGCGATAAGTCCTCACACTACGGTCTTTCCAATGAAGGTATGCTAGCATGCAGAACCTTTGGTAAATGGCATATACTGTCTGTTGTACAACGGCAAAATAATATTATTTATTGGATATTGCTTAACGTCTAATATTTATGCAACTTGGCTAATCGAGACAAAGGGAGGGACGTATGTGATGACGCGGGGGACAAGGGGTGGACAGGCCGGTGCTGGTCTGAACCAGCCACAAGCGTATGGGGAGGGTCTCCGTCTGTGTCATCATCCGTCCATGTTATCATTGTCATCGCCGTCGGGGAGGTAGTCATGGCAACATTATTGGATTGATTGGATATTACTTAACGTCTCATATTTATGCAATTATTGGACGATTTAAGTATAATCGAGACGAAGGAAGGGACGTAAGTGATGACACGGGGGACAAGGGGTGGACAGGACTGTGCTGGTCAGAACCAGCCACAAGCGTATGGGGAGGGCAGGGGTTCCCCCACGTCATGGTAGTTTCCGTCTGTGTTGTCATTGTCGTCGCCGTTGGGGAGATTGTCAAAGGGAAGAGGAAATTTCTCCGACGACTCAGAGCTCGCCATTAGTTTCAGGGAAAAAAACTCCCCTTATCACGGGCCAAACCACGAAAAGGTTGCGAATTGGCATTTGATGGCCCTCTTATATAAATAAATGTATACATTATGAAATAGCTTTATTTCCAAAACTTTCTATTCACTCCACCCTAGGTTAATTAATCAATGAAGGGTTCAACAGAGTTTTACTCACAATTGTTATAAAACCACTTTTACGTTATGACACAATTTATAATTTTTATACAACAAAATTTGTTATTATTATTTTATTTTATTATTTGTTCCGTAACACATTCATTGATTAAATGTATCACGAGGATGGCAGAAAAGAGCAGAGCTCCAAACACACTTGGTGACTGCCAACCTTATTACAGTTAATATAATAAAAGATACAACATAAATACAATCATTAGTAAACCTATAAAATATAGAAAATAAGTAAAGAAATATACACTTCAATGAATTATTATAAAAATGAATGAGTGAAAAGAAACACTGTAGAATTATCTTTGTAATGCAAAAACATGTGTGCTTAGGGCAGATTTGAAGAGTCTAATGAGCGAATCTCCCTTAACTCCAAAGAAAGAGCATTCCATTCGTAAAAGTCCTGTAGTAGAAGCCATTTTGGTAAGCTGTTGTTCTTGCAAATGGAGGCTTGAGAATTAAGCCACTGCCTTAAAAAAGAACATTTAATGTTCTCGATTGATTGCTTGATTGGATATTGCTTAACGTCTCATATTTATGCAACTTAGTTAATCGAGACGAAGGGAAGGACGTAACGGGCGACGCGGGGGGATAAGGGGTGGACAAGACTGTGCTGGTAAGAATCAGCCACAAGCAAATGGGGAGGGCAGGGGTTCTCCCACGTCGTGGTCGTCTTCGTCTGTGTCATCATCCGTCCGTGTTGTCATTGTCGTCGCCGTCGGGGAGGTAGTCAAAGGGAATGGGCATTCTTTTAGGCAGTGGATATTTCGAACGTAAAAATTACTAAAAATTATTCTTACGTTCAACAAGTTTACCACCTAGCATGTTCGGTACTTCTTCGATTCAGGGCCCAGAAACAATTTTTGTTCGGAAAAGTAGTTTTAAAGGGTGGGTGGGTAGTGTCAAGGGCCAAAAATTGAACTTCCCTCCAAACGTACAGGCCTTGTCCCAAACCTCCCATTGTCCCAACCCTCCACCCTCTCCCCTCTCCCATATATCCATTTATGATTTCAGAGATACTACGTCCAACGTTTCTATTAACCCTACCATTGACGACGAGGATGTGGAGTTTACGTGGCCGGCAGCCAACACTCCAAGCCTAGAAATTGGAGAAGACGAAACTTTTAACGTACCAGTAGACGGAGAAGAAACTGGTATCATGTTCCCTTTTGATGAGGTAGCTCATCAGTCGACTTCCACTATTTTGGCAAGCGAATCTACTTCAGTCAATGGTAGTAGGCCGAAACGCGTTAGAAAATCAGCAGCTTGAAATAAGTAATTCAGGCAATTCCACGACTTACAGCGCCGATGCCTGTACCTCAACCCGAGCCGGAATAAGATGACGATGATCTGTTTGGGATGTCTGTTGCTGCCGAATTGAGGTCAATGGAAGCCGAAATAAAACGTTCCATTAAGCGACAAAACAATTTGATCCCTTATTTATAGACTAAAAAATATGCAAACCTGGAGAAGGGTTGACAGGTTGGGAAAGCAAAGAGAACATAAATCCCAGGCAAAAGGACTGAGGCGACAAAACTTTTAACCTGCTGATAACAACTGCAGCTAATTTAAAATTAATGTTTATGTGGGATTTATGTTCTCTTTGCATTCCCAACCTGTCAACCCTTCTCCAGTCTTACCAGCCAAAAGGCATTTTCACACTCGTAAAAATATAAATAAATAGGGCTACATTTAGTAAGTTAGTTATTGGGGTTTTAGGGCACAAAACAGTAAAGTTATCAGTGATCATCAAATTTTCTGATTGATTAATAAATATGAATTTCAAATTGAATTTCATAGGTTTACTGTACATAAGAAATAAATAACGTTATCGCTTGTCTTGAAATTGTCTGATAAAATTTCTTTGGGGGAAGGTTTTAATTTAAAATCTTTTCTATCACTACTTTATTTTGGACAGGTTTCTAAAACGTGTTTTATAGTTAAAACTTCGCCACACTCATCACAAATGGGAAGATCTTCACCTTTTAGAAGATATCCGTGAGTGAGGTATGAGTGCCCGATTTTTAAACGAGCCAGAACCACTTCTTCACGGCGAGAGGAGCGACGTGAAGAGATCCATGCTGCCGTGCTATTCTTGATTTGGCGCAATTTATTGTTTCTTTAGGCATTATTTCTCGTGATACAGGATTCCATAATTTGTAGGCATCCATTCCTCCGATTTGGAATTATTGCAGACAGGAATTGATCTGGAATATCTCATCCCTAGCATAAAAACAGAGTTAGACTGTTGTTGAAAGTCCTATAAAAATTATATCTCTTTCCCCCTGATATTTTTTTAATTTTTGAGTGTAGGATCTTGTCAATGACTTGCTCATTCAATAAAATGTGGAAATGAGAATTCAGAGGCAGGTGTTTGTGGTGAAACATATTTGCATCTTTAATTTTGTCCTCCCCAAAAGCGGTGAATTGGTGTTCAAAAGTACTTGTTTATAATTTATGTTAGCAGTAAAAATTATTTTTTACTAAGGCTTTGCATCGATGTTAAATAGCAACATCGACATTACAGTCCAATAATTCATGTCGAATCGCGATGTCGAAGTCGAAAAAATTTGCGACATCGACATCGAAATTGAAAAAATTAATGTAAAAAAAAGCAAACTTTCATATCTCTAATTGCGCAGAAATGAGAATAAAATCGCGTAAAAATAATCCCGACGAAAATATCACTTTGTAATCATATAAGGATATACTATCGACTAGAGATGGGACGAATCTTCAAATTGGCCGATCTGATTTCCGTTTACGATTATTAAAAAACCGATCCGATTACAGATTATTCAACCGATTATTAAAATTATGTTTATGCATGGGCCACACCTAAAATAGGCCCTAGATAATTGAGTAGGGCTAGGCCTTTGTCTACCAGATTATTTTTGCTAGGCCTAGGCCCTAGCCCTAGGGCCTTGTAAATATTTAGTTTTAGGCCCTAGGCCTAGCTAGGCTACATTTAGACCTTTTACGATCGAGACGATGTTTTTAAACACAACACGGCAGGCTCCTAGGTTGCTTCCAAGGTAGGCTTAGGGTAGGCCTAGTTTTGGCCAATTTTGAACCCCAAGCCCAAAGATGCTATCTTGTTCCAGGAATATTGCCATTGCTCTTTAAGCTTTTGTTTACAAAATGCTTTTAAATCTGAAGGAATGATTAGCTGATAGTCTATACTGTCCTTTTCGCATGCTGATTGTTCACATTTGTCTGCTACTCCGTTACCTTAGATCCTGGAATGACCAGGGACCCAACAAAGTACTACAGACTTTTGTTTACTGGAAAGATTTGTAAGTATAATCTGAATCTTGTGAATTATGGGATGACTTGGACAAATTTCAGACATTGCTTCCAGGGAACTCAAAGAGTTTGTGCAGATTATAAACTTTGATTCGTTACTCCTTTGGACATATAGTAGGCTTTGGAGAAGTGCAAACAGTTTAACATTATACACATTGAACATTGGGTGGAGATGGAAAGTGAAGTTACCGGCAAAAGTAGTATAAGCACAACCAACCAAATCATCCATTCTAGAGCCATCTGTAAAGATGCAGCTATAGTCATAAAAATGAGAACGTATTTCTTGAAATAATGCTTGAAATTGAGTATTGGATATAAGACCATTTTTGTATCAAGACAGTTTGGTGATACAAGTCGGTTTGCAGAACGTCCATGGTGGAATTGAACCGTACGACGTTATGAAGGCTAAAGGTAATGTTATGTGCAATTTCTCCAACAGCTCAAGCGAACGAATGCCTACTGGTCTAATTGCTTTCGGACGTAAGAAATAACGATTTTTAAAAGGGGGATCTAAAACTGCATTGTAGATGGATTTTTGGGTAACCTTTTAACGACGCCACATAATTAAGCATCAAGTAATTCCTTCTAGTGAGTAATGATGGTTCTCCTGCTTCGCTGTATAGGCTATTAACAGGGCTGGTTCGGAATGCGCCTGTTGACAATCGAATACCAGTGTGGTGTACTGTATCCAACGTCCTGATGTATGAAGGCCTAGCAGAGTTGTAAATAAAGCTAGAAAAGTCCAATTTTGAGCGGATAAGTGCTCTGTATAATTGTAGCATGATGGTTCGGTCTGCACCCCATGAAGTATTGCTGAGAGCACGGGAAATATTCAAGGATCTATTGCATTTTGATTTTAATTGTTGGATTGATTGGATATTGCTTTACGTCTCATATTTATGCAACTTGGCTAATCAAGACGAAGGGAGGGACGTAAGGATGACGCGGGGGGACAAGGAATGGACAGGCCTGTGCTGGTCAGAACCAGCCACAAGCATATGGGGAGGGCAGGGGTTCCCCCAAGTCGTGGTCGTCTCCGTCTGTGTCATCATCCGTCCGTGTTGTCTTTGTCGTCGCCGTCGGGGAGGTAGTCAAAGGGAAGGGGTTCCCCGACGACGACCCAGAGCTCGCCATTAGTTTCAGGGAGTAAAAATCCCCTATTCATGGGTCAAACCGCGAGAAGCTGTCGAGTTGGAATTTGAAGGCCCTGTGTAGTTAATAATAACAATTACCCCTACGGGAGTGTTTCCCGACTAACCAAATCGAGAAATACTTAGAGCAGTCAGTCAACAAATGATGAACGGTTAGCAACACATCACACGTGCTGCAAATCGGAGCAATCTTATCTCTGGTAAAAAGGTAGGCATGTCTGAGATGTGTGTGCCCTATTCGCACTCGCGCCAACACAACACAATACAACACAACCATAACAAAGTAACGTCGTGTGCGTCAGGTGTAAAAGTAAGGTTAAGAATGTACCGACGGTCGGGTTGTAAGATGCAAGTAATGGTCAGTTCACATAAAGTCGTAGTCGTACTCGTAGTCCTTGTCCTAGTCGTAAGAAGCAGAAGAAACATATGAAACACATGTTATTGTTCACACACGGTCACAAGGTTTAGTTTTATGGTTTAGTCGTAGTCGTAGTCATAACAAAGTTGAAAATGTTTATCTTTCTTACGACCAGCAAATCAGAGATCGAAACGTCACTTACAACAGACCAATTGCACGATACCTACTCGAGTCAGTTGCGCTTCTATGTTGAGGATGTCAAGTTAGCTATTTTGATTAATTTTTTAATGTTCCGGTTCCGTTTTTTTGTAAACAAAGCACCATTAAATTTGAATTCAAAAGCAAGAAGATTGGAAAATGATGGAAGATGCTGAGTACGTGGACGACGGCGGCGAATTAGACGAAATTTTCGAAGATGATTGCACAGACGAAGTGTTTATCCATATGATACAGCAATTTAGTGTTGTTTATGATAAGAGTGATGCAAAACATAAAGACGCACGATATGTAGAAAATGCATGGACTGCATTGGCCGATAGTCTCGGCATTGAAGGTAGGTAACATTTTTGATATTTTTCGTATACGGTATATTGGCCCTAATTATAAATATTCTAATAGGTCTAGTATAATTTTCTATTTAATGTTTAATTTTTTGACACAGACTGCAACCTGTGCAAACTGTACAGACGAAGGTATAAGCGCATAAATGATTTAAAGTGGGCTTCTGTAGGTCCTAGGAGCTTCATGCATAGATAGAGGCCTAGGCCCTACCAATAGTAGCCTAGGCCTATGCCATAGCAAGTCCAAGGCAAGGACTTTTCAAAGATCTGTGAGCATGTGGATCCCCTAGGCCTAGGTCTATTATAAATTTTTAAGTTAATTTTGCAGGAGACCAGGGGTAAACCTAGGAATAGACCTATATCAATACTGCCAATTAAGATAGGCTAGGTCTATAGGCAATCTCCAAAGGGAAAAGCCTTGGCCCTAGTCTAACCAATAGCCTATGTAGTGCCGAGCGCGTGAGTCTAGATTTTAATAACTGAGCTTGACACTGTAAATAATGGAGGCTATTTGGCCCTTGGTGATTCAGGAATGGGAGGATTTCTAGGTGCTCCCTATTTATTAAGCATGTAACACTTTGTACTAACTATATATCTTTAATAAAAGTTCACATAAACTTACTCAGTACAAACAGGCCTAATTTCATTGTTAAATCTCAAAACACCTCCTATCCCTGCTGAAGATGATTAGAAGAGAGCCAATATGGCTGATCAGAGTGGTGGGGTTAGAGGGAAAATCCTCTTTTATCCCCACCCAGAGGCTGGATCCCATAATGTAAATCAATGGAGGTACAGTTGTTCATAAAACAATCTTGAATGCAACACAAAATCTTCCATCTGTTGCATCCAAGTAGAAATACTCGTGACGTCGACAGTACTGCCGAGTCAGCTACAGCTAATCAGTTACAAGTCACGTACCAAGAGATACTGACCCGCCATGTGCTTTGTGAATCTGTGACGTAACAATGATTGTGTGGGAATCCAGCCCAATAGGCTATCCAATCACTGGTATGATAAATCAATATTGGTTGTAACCAATATTTATTATCCATCCAATGATTGCTAATCATGAATGGACAGACCCAATCCATGCCAACTGTTTGACATCTATCTATTGTCCTATTGTCCTATGCCTGCACTGTGATAAGTTATGCCTAAATACTATTGATTGATAATCAATAATCGATGAGAAGTGATCAAATTTCATCACTATATTACAGCCTTCCGCAATTTAAAAGAAGCATATATTGAAATATTTATTCTTTTCTAAATTTGGAATAATTTCGGGGATAACTTGTCAACAGTGTAGGTTCTCAGTTTTGGAACTGACTGTGATAGCTATAGCTCTAGGGCTTGGCTCAATATATCTGATTTCCTTGGGTTTCGCGAATTTTTTTAGGCTAGGGCAACATAAACTTTTAAGTTTTCGAACTTTTCTTCCAACATGTTTAAATGTGGAACTGTATTACGCGCGTGAAGTTACTTTCTTTAGTTGTCCTGTGACAAACGAAACTATAACCTGATCGCGTGGGAACTTGGATTTGATTTTTGCCGCCGGGATACACTACCTGTAGTGGTTGTTGTCGTGTCATCGATCGATACCATTTATGCCGGAGAATTGCGTGTTTCCGCCGCGTTAGCGCCGGTAACCGAATTTCGGGCTTTCAGTTGGCAATACTGATTGATTATCGATAGTCGATCGACTATCGATTGAGCGTCGTAGTTCGTTTGCGTCCCGTTAGGGTGGTAAGAAAACCGAAATCATTGTGTACAACGTGTAAACGACATTGAGATGTCACTCAAATCAGTTATTAGTTCAGGCCTAGGGCCTACTGTGGAAATCGGACGTATCGACGATAAGAGTTTGACTGCAGGTGCTGGGACAGACTCCTGTCCACGGAGGTAAGTGCTTCGCTTTGCGCTTCGCCTCACTCAGAGGCGAGATAGCCCAGAGATAGCCTCTGGGGTCGAGCTTAATTTGCACTCTCGGGGCGTTTATCAACACGTTCCCAGGCGCGCAGGGCTGTTATCTTAAAAAGTTGCACGCATCTTAGCTTACAATGTCCTGGGAGGCTAGCCTGTCAGGGCCTACGCGTTCATAACCAACAGCAAGCCAAGTGGGCAAGTAGCCTGGGCTACCCAGCGATTGGCGTCCAGGAGAAATCAGATATTTCGGACGGAACTACGTTTTAAATCGGCATTTTTTTGTGGGCTAGACCTATATCTACGCCTAGGGCCTTGCATCAAGTATTTGTTTAGGCTGGTCCTAGCCTACCCTCCGTCCTTGGCTAGGCTTACTGCCGAATTCCGGAGACATTCGCGCCTAAGTCCAGTGCAGGCTAGGCTTGATCCTACAACCTAGGCCTACCTGTTTGGAACCAAGATGAAAACCAGCGTTTACAGCGATTTGGATAAAAGTTCAAACCATTCTTCAAAAATGTGAGTACTACTTTCGATAATTTATGAGTAATTACTAGGGCCTAGTTTGACTTTTAGGTTCTGGTTTTCAGTCAGCCTAGGTAGGCTAGTACCTAGGTTAGGTCTACCCAATGCCTTGACAGAATAAGAATACGATTGCATTCTTATGTAAAGTATAATGATTATTATATTATTATACTAGCTCTAGGCCTACATGCCTAGGCCTACAGTGTTTCACTGTGCCATGGCCTAAAATATATTTAGGTAAGCTTACATTACTAAGATACCGCTAGGGTATATTCTACAAGATTGAAGTACCTATTCTAGCTAGGCTTTTGCTTAGTCTGGGGTATGTAGCCCAGTTTGGTAATATTATTAATCCATTACCAACTATTTTATTAATTCTACTTGCCTACAGTTATTGTAGTACAGTGGCATATTATTATGCTAATGCCATTTTTTCCCATTACTACATCTAGGGCCTAGGCCTACTTGTGGCTATGCTAGGCTAGGCCTTGTGGCTTAAAGAATAACCCTGCCTACCTACCTAGAGGTGTTCAGACTAAAAGTTACTATTTTGGCAGAGTAGGTCCGCCCTACATAGGCTTAATTAGTTTCAATTTCATAGTTTTACATTGATTTCATTTCAAAGTTTCCACATAGTAGATTGATTCAGTGAACATTATTTCTGACCAGTTCCACGGAACTTTTTATACGCAGACCCATGAATTGATTTCGGTAGTTCCAAGCAAGGTTTAACCATTTTCTTTTCTGGTTTTAGATTTAATTTACTACTAGGCCTAAACCTAGGCTACCTGCTTTTCTCATTCTTTCTAGGCTTTAGGCTGACAAGATGTTTCCTGCCCAAGTTTTATTATGGCTAGGCCTACTTATTTAGTTTTTATCAGTAATTAGTTCCAATTACTCAACATTAGGAAAATGTTTTGATATTGCCTTCTAAATATTTTATCTAACCTACTTATTTCATCAGATTGTTTTATTTCCTGATTGTCAGAGTTATTAAACTGCCTTGTCTTTGTACCCTAAATCAAATCATGTTCTGTTTGCTGTGGTCTTGGTTCTGTCTGCGTATGTTGGTTTTCAGAAACCTGCTGTTCCGATGGCCCGGCTAATGCGTCAGTCGCTGGGTGAAGAGGACGTTACCCGAGACATCGACCTCGACACTTCCATTGACCGATGTCGAGTCCTCGTCCGCGCCCAGCTCAACTTCTGGATTCGCTGATCGTCGTGCCACAGAATGTGGTTCATCTGCGGCTACATGGACGTGCATCGTTGGACTAAGATTCGCCGACCCTCTGCGTTTCCTCAGGTACCAGATTGCTATGATAATACAAAAAACAGTTATTAGTCCTATGGTTACGTAGCCTATGGAATGGTGGGTTTTGCTTTCAATTTTCATCTCTTTTATTTTTTCAATTCGCTTTAGGAGCGTATTTATTTTTAGGCTTCGCTCTCCCTCTGTTGTCAGAGTAGACTGCTCGAGCGCTAGTGCGGTTATCTCGTCCATTTTAGTTAGATTATCACTGTTTAGGTGGTCATATTCTGCGTCTAGCAAGACTGATATTTCCGTCGAGTAAATGAAATGGGGCTCGACATTTTATTACATGGGTTTTGCCATTACTAAAGGGCAACAATTTGAAATCGTTAGCGTGATAATAGCAATGGCTGACATTGTAATATTCCTGTTCCAGATACAGTTACCGTTCGCCCTGTGGAAACTGTTCGAGGCATGTCGACATCGCTGGACCAGCTTGACTGCCGAGTGGACGCTAAAAACCCATGCTGATCGATCCGGTGTCCTGAACCACCGTGGACGAAACCCGTCGGGGAGCAGCCGCCGATCACACAGCCTGTGCGCCGCTTCGTTCAGTCCGAGGAAAATCGCAAGTTCGCACGATTCCGCTCTATATGTATAAATTGCTAGATCCGCTGGACAAATGACATTAGTAGTGCTCTGTTGACATGTTAAGAATTCAGACATGGTTAATAATACATAGGATTGTCTGTCTACTGATATTGCCAAATAATCTTTTGAATTTTCTATTGTTATACCAAAGCCTAACTTCGTGTCAAGATAAAGCAGTGATTTATTTGGTATAACTTAAAGCAACGATCACTAGCTTTTAGTGGTATTTTAACGAATAACCGTACTACCTTAGAGGTGGCTATCGCTTTTACCTTGGCAATATCGTAGTAGACGTAGACCTGGTCGATAGATGTACCAGTTATGAGCTGGACATCTTGTGGTAGATTAAGAACTATGCCTTGCAAGATTTTTGATAAATTCCCAGGATTGAGAAATATCGAACTCAACCTGCCACTGGACGGCACATCCAATGCTTCTTGTATCTGCATCAACTGCTGTTTTATATAGATAAGAGCTACCTCTAATTTTCTGACAGTAGTAGTCAGCTTGTTATATATACAATATGTTGTTTTAGTTCGTCTATATCGCTGGTCAGTGTCTGAACACTGGCTCGCCAGCTCAAAACTGTCCCCTTTAAATAGTCAGCTACCTGTTTAATTTCTTGACTATTCTGGGTTACCTGTACATCTAGCCCTTTCATTACTGTCAGCTGGCTCTCGACGACCTGGGTGATTGCGGTTTGTCGACCTATTACTGCTTCGACCTTATCGTTAGTGTCGATCACTTGGTCAGTAGTCGCGGTACCGAATAAAAATCTAAGTAGCTTCCCCCCTGCATCGATCAAGGATCTTTTATCTCGCGATTTCGGCAACAGCTGATTGAAGCTATGAATTTCGTAATCGACTTCCCTCAATTCCAATTCTACCCGGGAAAGTTCCAGTTTTACTGATCTCGCGAAATCGATGTCGAATTGGCTGCGTAGGTGAGGTATGTTCTCAACGTACCTTTGGGTCCATTCGACTGTAGCTCTTAGAGATTTCATAAGTTCGGTGTATTCCGTTAGGTCTATGTCTAGGCTTATCGTCCACCAGTCCCCCGTGAACAGTACATCCCCTTGTCTTAGGAATACCAACCCCTGATTCATTTCTTGGGTTTCGCCTGCCGCGAACGCTGCAGTAGGCGCCTGGAATCAAAATACGTTGATATTGGTATTTCTTTGGTAACGACGGGAATACTCTAGTTATACTTTTGCTGTCGCCGCCGCTTGTCTTCCCTTTCACTGTGAAATGTGCAATTTCCACAAATTCCGTAGCCCTATTTGCATTCCACATCTCACTCTCCCTTTTTTTTTCACTTGGGCCATACACCCGCATAAACCGTCCGAGATTGATCTAAACTTGTACGCTTTAAACAAAAAGTTCATGGCATGGTACGGGACGTTGCCATCCAGGTATAAATCAACAATGTGTTATTCTTATTTATTTTATTTTTTATTAACATTAATGGCTGTGCACGGTTTGTTTATACCGACTCTGATACGCTGGAATCTCCTTTTTCTTTTTTTTTCTTTTTTTAATCCGCAGAACCTAAATTTATTACTTAATACTTGTACATATTAGGCTTGCTGTTCAATCTCGGAAGCAGACTGTATGGTGTAGACGGTTCCGGTGTTGGCGGAGCAGCTTGTGGCGGTGTGGCCACTGCCTCCGCATTACTGGCATCTCAAATACTTCGTCCTATACTACTGCGTCTCCTTGCGCGTCTTCATAGTCAGAACCTGGAGTTAAGGGACCATTATTGGTTGTTTCCCCTTCAGTTGAAGTTACATTTTCTTCATTTTGGTTAACATTTTGCATTTCCCCAACAACGTTTTCTGTGTTTTGGTCATCAATGCCTTGGGCATTGTTGAGAGTAGTATCTTGACTGAATACTGCGTCCTCATTTCCTGTATTTCTTTCCCTGCAGAGGTTCCTTCGCTGGTACTTGCTTTCTCGGTATCCAAAACATCGGGTGACTGAGTGCCAGTGTTCTCAATCGTCTCTTCTTTTCCTCTTCTTCTTCGCTTGAGTGTTCTTCGTCTTCGATCGACTGCTCTTCGTCTTCGATCGACTGCTCTTCGTCTTCGATCGACTGCTCCTCGTCCTCGATTGAGCTGTCTTCCGAGTCGCTCGATGTTTGTGACGAGTCGCTGACGTCTGAGACGAGTCACTGCTGAGCTGACAGGTTTGCTTGTAGAAGGTTGTTGGTGGAGGTTAGAAATGCATGTTCGGGGTGGTCTCAATAACATTCTCCCTGTAAGTTCTTCATCATCCGTCTTAGGTTTTACTGTTTTCCGCGGTCGACCTACCGGCCTTTTTGCCAGAGCAACGGGCTCATTTGTTTCCCCCGTTGTACTGTTGTCGGCTGAATATTCTTAGGTCCACCCCCTTTTTGTTTAGATTCATTTTTATGGATCCAGAGTCCAATTCCTTCGTTTTGCGGTGGTCGCTAGCGCTTTAGTTCGACCTTTGGGTTTCTCTGGTTCGACCTTCATTTTGCTGAGTTTATGTTATTTGCGTGTATAACTGTCTCTTTTCCGTTATCTAGTTTTAGTTTATAGTTTTCGTTGCTTAACTTTTGAACGACTTTGTACGGTCCACGGAATCGCGGGGACAGTTTCTTGCAAAACGCCTACTTTTACTGCTGTATGCGTAGATACACTATATCGCCTACGTTATACGACCGTTGCTTCGCTTTTTGATCGTAGTATTTCTTTTACGAATCGCGAGCAAGCTGGTTTTTTGCCGTACTATTTTATACGGTCATTTAGTCTGTCAGCGAGTTGTTGTTGCTGCTCAGACTCCTTTCCTTCCAGATTTGGTTCTAGATCATCTGTGAACGGAATTTGATTTCTTTTCCGTGTAGAAGGAAGTGTGGGCTATACCCGGTGACATCGTTTCGCGTAGTGCGGTAAGCCATCATGGCGTATGGTACAAATCTGTCCCACGTTCTATGATCCTTCTCTACATATTGCGCTATCATGTCCCCGATAGTACGATGGATTCGTTCTAGACGTCCGTTAGAAGCCGGATGGTAGGGCGTTGTCTGTATTGATTTTATTTTCAATAATCGGCATGTCTCTTGCATTAGTGCTGACACAAACTGTCGGCCTCTGTCGGTCAACAAATAACGCGCGGTCCCATGCCTTGTTATGATATTCTCAACAAATGCCCTGGCCACCGTTTCGCTGTGGATATCTTTGAGCGGTATAGCTTCGCATATCTTGTAAAGTGATCAATAAACGTTAGCAAGTACTTATTACCTTGTAAGCTGGTTGGGTATGGTCCTACCAGATCTAATGAAATCAATTCGAATGGAATGGTTGTTTCTATATGAGTCCTAGCGGTATCACCTTTTGCGTACCCAATTTTCTTCTGGCGCACGAATCGCATTCGAGAACGTATTTTTCGACGTCCTTCCACAGTGTTTCCAGAAGTATCGTGCTTTCACGATATCAGTAGTGCGCTTACATCCTGATGCCCACTGAACACCGTGTCGTGGTGGTGTGTGATTATTCTTGGCCCTAACGTAGTTGGCACAACTAACCGCCAGATGTCGCCGTTGACATGATACAACAAACCATCTTTATCGAGTTGATATTCTCCTCGTATTTTGGATCGTCCAACTTCCCCAAATATTTTGACAGTATTCGTCTTTCCTGTTCTTCTAAAACTAGTTCTCTGCTTATCAGGGGTAGATACTCCCCTTTTCTTTTTTAGTCACCGCATTGACTGTCTAGACAGCGCGTCGGCGTTCGTGTTCGCTTTACCCGGTTTATGAATTACGTCGAATTCGAACTCGGAGAGTCGCACCATCCAGCGCGTCCATCTTGAAGACGTCGCTCTTTCAGCTTTAACATCCATTTCAAAGGAGCATGGTCGGTGTATACTGTAAATTTTCTGCCATACAAGTAGCAACGAAAGTACTTTGTTCCCCATACTACCGCGAGCATTTCTCTATCGGTCGTACTGTAGTTCCTCTCGGCTTTATTCAGCTGTCTACTTGCGTAGGCGATTGGCCTTTCCTCCCCATTTAGGATTTGTGAAAGGACCGCCCCCAGTGCCACACCGCTCGCGTCAGTCGTTAGTATAAACGGTTCAGTAAATACTGGGAACCTCAGTATCGCCTCCCCGCATAGTTCTTCTTTTAACGTTTCGAACGCCTGCTGTTGTTCTTCACCCCATTTGAATACGGTGTCCTGCTTAGTCAACAGTGTCAACGCTTGAGTCTTATCGGCGTAGTTTTTAACGTACTTTCTGTAATAACCACTTAGGCCGAGGAACGCGCGCACGCTTTTTACGTCCCTCGGTTGTGCATACTGTTTTATGGCTTTTACAAGCCTCGGGTCAGTTTTCACTCCTTCATTAGTAACAATATGACCTAAGTAGTTTGCCTCTGCCTGTGCAAACACACACTTCTCTGGTTGAATGTGTAGGTTGGCTTCTTTGAGCCTATCTAACACGTTTTTCAGACTTTGAATGTGTTCGTCCAGCGTGACACAATATATGATGATATCATCTAGATATACCATACACTCTATGCCCTTCAGCCCTGCCAGCACACAGTCCATTAGACGCTGAAATGTGGCTGGCGCGCCCTTGAGCCCCATGGCCATTCTGGCGTACTGTAAATGGCCTAGGTTAGGGGTAGAAAATCCTGTCTTTTCCCTATCATTTTCATCAATTTCTATTTGATAATACCCGCTTTTTAAATCTAACGTAGTAAAGTATTTGGAGTTACCTAGGCTCTCTAAGGTATCGTCGAGCCGAGGTAACGGATAGGCGTCCCCCTTGGTTATTTCGTTCAGTGCGCGGAAATCCGTTACGAGCCGTACTTCTTTTCGCCGTTTTCCGACGTTTCTTGGTACCATAATGATAGGGGCTGACCACGGTGAGCTTGATGGCTCAATAATACCCTTTTTAAGCATATCTTGAAAGTGACTGTCCACACTTCTTTCAAAGCGTGTGGAATGCGATACGGCGCTTCCGAACCGGTTTCGCATCATCTGTTATGATTCTGTGTTTAACCCTACCCGTACACCCCAAGTCATTCTCCGAGTCGAGAAATAACTCTATGTACTCATCGAGTACATCCCCCAATTTAGTCCTATCTTCCGGCTCTAAATGGGTCAATTTATCATTAAGGAGTGCCCTAACTTTGGCTACTTCGTGCTGCCGTTTTCGTGAATTCACTTCCTTTTTTCCTTTGCTAGCAGTGACAGCACGAACTCCTTTCCGGGTGTCGAGTTCAGACGGATCGATCCCTTCCGCCTCCCTAACAACGTGTTCTTTGACAAAAGAACAGCGTCTAGACCGACGTTCATGAGCTTTAGGGGTACCAGATTTCCTTGAGTATTAGCAGCAACTCTGGCCACTAATATTCCGTGTAGTTGAACCATGTGAGGTTCGACAACCACCGCGGAAGGGAAATCGGTTCCCGCTCTGTCTAACCTTCCATACACAATCACATCGCTGTGACCTGGCAACGTTGTTGTCTCGATCGCGAAAAACTTTCCAAATAGGCTTGTCAGCGTGTACAGGCTTACTAGCGTTTTCTTGTTCGGTTGCCTGTGCTAAGTTTGCTCCAGGAGTAGTGGTTCCTGGAGGCTTAGCCGAGGCTTGGCTAATAGGGTTAATTATGTCCTGATTAGCCAGGGTCGATTCAAAACCAGACGGGGTCACTAGGCCCTTCTGGTCCCGTGCGAATCTTGTTGAACAAGACGTGCAAACATATCCGTGCGGACAAGTTGCAACGCGAGCTGTTTTACCGACGAGTGGTATTCGGCTTTTACCTATTGTTAAGTGTAGTTTGTCGAGATCTAATGTTATTTTCTCTCGTAAGAGAAAATCAACACCGATTATGCCATCGTATGGAAGATTTAGTTCGGCTACATGAAACAGATTATTATATCGGTTTTTCAGGAGGTTAAACGTAACAGATTGTAGCCCTAATAGATTTATGTCTGATCCTGTTACACCCCTTGCCTGTGTGTGATTTACCTGTAATGTAGACTTACTGACCCCTGGTTGTAACATAGAGATTGTCGCTCCTGTGTCGACTAGCAGTTTCCTAACTTTCCCCTCTATGTTGGCTTCTATGAGAAGTTCCCCTCCCCTTCCCCAGGAGTGGCTACACTAGGTACTATCACCACCTCGGCTAGTTCTCGTCCGACGCTGGGGCCTGTGTCGAAACTCGTCCCGTTTGGGCCGCCTTAGCCTTATCGGCCCTTTTTTTTGAGTAACAGTCCGCCCTTTACGTGGCCCCTCTTTTTGCAGTAAGTGCATGTAGGGGAGGTTGAGGATTTTTGCTGAGGCTGTTGGCTAGCCGCGGCTGTCTGCGGTTTCACGTACCCTGCCGAATTAGTGCAATTCGCTTCATATGGCCGGTTTTACCGCAGCCATAGCAGGTGAATGGAATTGCCCCCTTTCCCGACTTTGGATGATGCGAAGTCGCGAACACCTGTTCCCCATTTACTTGTTTCCCCCTGTCCACTGCGCTTACTGAAAGCGCGTGGTTGATGTGCCTCCGCGAAGGTGGCGGGCATCTATAACGACCTGGATGCCCACGTTGCCACTCAACCGTTGGTAAACGCGGCTAGCAGCAGTCGCTCCGCTTCCTCGTTGATGATTTTTGTGCCTGGCCATCCCTACTTTCCGGATGGTCCCCAGATTAAGTTTTTTACAACGGTCTGCGAAATCTTGGACATTTTCCCCTTTTGCCTGCTTGGCATTTTGTAGTTGAGAGTAATAAAATTGATCAGGCTGCCGCGACTTGATCGGTTAATGAATTCGCGCTTAAATTCATCGTATTGAACCGTCGGTGATTGGAGGTGCTCACTGCTATTTAGGAACGTCAATGCCGCCCCCTCTAGCTTAAGGCCAATGATTTTGATTTTGTCGGCGTCCGTCCAACCACCAGGTCGCCTGCCTTCTCCACCTGGGCGAGAAAATCCTCGACTGCTACGTCTAAGGTCCCTCTCCCCAGGGTTTTATTAAATTACTTACTGTAAGATCTTTAATAATTTAGATTCCAGTCTGACTTGAGCCCGGTTGCTCTGATTTTACAGCTGATTTGTCTCTCTTTTTCAATTCTTTCAATTCTGCTTGCAATGCATTTACTGTAGATATCAGCTTGTCAAAACTCTCTTGAGTCAAAGCCATTTTAGATTCACTTGATAAAATCAGACTGGTTCAGCAAATTATGCAAGATCAATTCCAACAAAGGATAAAAAGATGTTTGTGACTTACCCTTTGCTGCTGCTCTCCACCTCCCAAACTAAATCAGCCAGGGAAAAATAGTCTCCAGTGAGTTCTTTAATTTTACTAGTAAAAATTCCGTACGCTGCCACCAAATTGTAGTGCCGAGCGCGTGAGTCTAGATTTTAATAACTGAACTTGACACTGTAATTAATGGAGGCTATTTGGCCCTTGGTGATTCAGGAATGGGAGGATTTCTAGGTGCTCCCTATTTATTAAGCATGTTACACTTTGTACTAACTATATATCTTTAATAAAAGTTCACATAAACTTACTCAGTACAAACAGGCCTAATTTCATTGTTAAATCTCAAAACACCTCCTATCTCTGCTGAAGATGATTAGAAGAGAGCCAATATGGCTGATCAGAGTGGTGGGGTTAGAGGGGAAAATCCCTCTTTTATCCCCACCCAGAGGCTGGATCCCATAATGTTAAATCAATGGAGGTACAGTTGTTCATAAAACAATCTTGAATGCAACACAAAATCTTCCATCTGTTGCATCCAAGTAGAAATACTCGTGACGTCGACAGTACTGCCGAGTCAGCTACAGCTAATCAGTTACAAGTCACGTACTAAGAGATACTGACCCGCCATGTGCTCTGTGAATCTGTGACGTAACAATGATTGTGTGGGAATCCAGCCCAATAGGCTTTCCAACCACTGGTATGATAAATCAATATTGGTTGTAACCAATATTTATTTATCCATCCAATGATTGCTAATCATGAATTGGACAGACCCAATCCATGCCAGCTGTTTGACTATCTATCTATTGTCCTATGCTTGCACTGTTGATAAGTTATGCCTAAATTCTATTGATTGATAATCAATAATCGATGAGTAGTGATCAAATTTCATCACTATATTACACCTACTTTAGTTAATATGCATATTGGTTAGTTCTTCATGATTTGGTCAATGTCTGTGGAAATTCTGTAGAGCTTTGAATTTGTTTCCATGTTTACCTTAGGGTAAAAAATAATTGATATTTACTTTTGGTCTGTGACACTGATTTAATGTTAAATCCTAGTGCCTAGTCATTCGTAACTTTCATTATTTTTTGGCTAGGCTATTATTGATTTTGAGATAAAATATTGAATTATATGTTTGTATCCCGTTGACGTTGCTCAAGCTACTTGGACCAGGCTCAAGAGGAAATACGTTCGACAGAGGAAACTAATTACAGAGCCTCCGAGAAGCGGAAGTGCGGCACCTCCAACTACTGTCACGAAGTGGGACTTATACATGAACATGATGTTTCTTGAGAAACATATTGCCACAAGGAAGTAAGTATGTTTGTAGGTCATCTTAGGCAGGGTATATAGCCAACAAATATTACACATAAAATATATCGACAAAAATAAAAAATAGAAACAAAATTAGTAGACCTAGTCTATAAAATGTATAAATAAATAAATAAATAAACTGTATTTAGAGTCTATATTTTCAGTAGGGGACTTATGGTAGGTATATCAACGGTTTGGAACAAAAACTAAATGGAATATAGACCTAACAAAGATTTTAAATTGGTATTTAAAATAAATTTATAGTGAAATATTTATAAACTTGTGATTTATGCTCTTTCCAGATGAAACGTAGACCCAAGGCTATTTCATAGTCACGACATGATAGTAATTAATAGTATAATTATCATTTTTCAGGAGTTATGGCAACAAGATAATCAAGAAACGTAAACCCAGCCCGATTTCATATAAAATAGATATATGGAATGTAGATCCTATCTCCCGCACTTCGACTCCATCTGTCTTTCAACATTCTACTTCAAATTTATCAAATCCCAACCCCTCAACTCCCCCACAAGAACCTATTCAAATCTCACAAAAAAATTCTTCATTTTCTCTAAAAATTATCTCAACCCCACCACCTTCTTTCTCATCCCTCCCAGACAATTCAAACACAACACCAACAACAAGTAACCAAGTAAGAAGTAACAAGTAAAAACAAGTAACAACAAGTAACCAACAACAACAAGTACTAATAACTGGCACGCTGCCCTTGTTTCAATTACTAATACTAAACAAGCATACAACCATACCCACAATAATAATATAACGGTGTATGTACTTCTTACTTGTCTAGTTTACTCTGGGTTACTTTACTAGACTGAAACTTATCATTGAATTAAGGTACCTAATTGGGAAGGAAATTAATTTTTAAGTTATATTGTATTCTACTTCAATAAAAGGCTTAACTCCAAATTAAATACACATTTTTTTATTCAGTGTCGATTTTAGAACATAGAAATAGGTATGACACAAAATATTACGTATAACAAAGTATTGCACAATGAAGATATGAATAACTAATTAGGATATGTTAAAACTATGCATTTTTAAAGATATATTTAAATGTTTTCTCTAACAAATCACAATTTATACTAGTCATATCTAGAAGAAATAATGAAGGAGCACATATTATACACAATAGTCAATATGTAAGGGGGTTAACATATTCTTAACGAAAGTACATTTACGCAATATTGATTGCGTGCATAGCATCTGTTTATTAGTTCATATTGCCATGGTACTTCACCATTAGGGGTTAAAAAGTATTCAGTTAATAAACTTGGTACCATCACAGCCTCGAACCCACCATTATTTGTCCCCAACCTTCGTAAATTCCTGACAGCTCCAAAATTTCGAACATCTGCCCTCCCGCCACCATCAATGACATTGCAATCTGCGTCTTCATGATCCATAAAGTTTCGAAGACAATATCTACGATTTTGGGCTCGCATCACATGTTCGTTAGATTTTAAATAGTTATGAAGACATACGGTGGCTTTCACAATTGCGTCAACTGTTTTGACTGAAGCTTTTATAGGCCTGAGAAAAATACGCCAGCGAGAACTGAGTATGCCAAACGCATTTTCAATGGTCCTCCTTGCACGAGAAAGCCTATAGTTGAATATTCTTTTAGATTCATTTAAATGCCTTCCAGTATTAGTATAAGTATTAGTAGTTTTAGGGTGCTTCAACGGCAAAGATTATTCGCGCCTCCAAGATATTTAGATAACTATGTATGAATGTAAAATACGGTTAATAAGGTTAAATGTGTTTTTCATATCATTGTCATAAAAAGAATTGCCAAGGTCGATATATTTGTAGAGAGCCAAATCGGGAAAGGTATACATGCTAAAGTTGTCATATGTAGAAAATGCCAAATTACCAAATCATAATCATAATCATAATCAGGAAACCGTTGCCAACGTCGTCATAATGAATAGCAAGTCAACATGCTTCATGGATTTTTTTATTTTTATATGAACTGTCATAGTTTGTCGATCAGATTGCTAAGGTTTAGAAATCTGATAAGTTTTTCACTGTTTTCATAAGACAAAAGTTCTTCATATAATAGATTTAAATTCAATTGGAGTCGCAAACCCATCATACTGAGAGCAGTCAGTCAAGAAATGATGAACGGATAGCAACACATCACACGTGTCGCAAATCGGAGCAATATTATCTCTGGTAAAAAGATAGGCATGGGTGAGGTGGGTGTGCCTATTCGTACTCGCGCCAATACAACCTCCTCACGACGAGAAAGTATGGAAGAAGGGGGTCGTACTTTCAGTGAAAGACAGGGCATCACACGGCGCAGTTTATTATTCTGCAAAGCATTCCAACAATCCTGACCTAGTTTCAACATATGGTTCTTGAACCCACTGTGGACATCAGGAACAGGTACGAGGTCAAAATCAGTTGATGCTTTTTGCGTTTCAGCCTTGGCTGCCAAGTCAGCCTCCTCGTTGTCAGAGATACCTACATGACCAGGGACCCAGCAGAACATGATTTTGTAGCCTCTCGCATGAAGTTTCTCCATGAAGAACTGAATGTCAATTACTAAATGGTGAGTAGAGAACATGACGTGGAGTGCCTGAAGTGCACTTAAACTATCTGAACATACCATGAAGCTTCCGCATCTTTGTTTCATAATATATCTCAAAGCTTCTCGTATGGCATACATTTCAGCAGTTAAAACAGAACACATGTCATGAAGTCTGAAACCAACACCACTGCCGCCATAATAGTAAGCGCAACCAACCTTCGAGCCGGTTTTAGATCCATCAGTGAAAATGAATTTAAAGGTATGGTATTCGTGACAAATAGCTTGAAAAATAGTTTTGAAAATTACATCTGATGTTGTGGACTTATTATATCGGCAAAGGTCGAAACGAATTTCAGGTTCCGGAAGAAGCCATGGTGGGTTTCGGCTCGAAACGAAACTCAATAGATTAGGTACATCAAAATTTAAAATTCTAAAAAGATATCTACACCGTAATGCGACTGGAAGGGTCGCCAACGGTTTGATATCTAAGTGACGGACAAATCTCTTATCAAAAGAACGTCATGAGATGGTTGGTTACGCATTGCCCGGATCTTCAATACGTACCTGCCCAACAAGTAATTCCGTCTTTCTGCGAGGGAGGTCATGTCTGCCTCAGCATACAGGCTGAGGACGGGGCTCGTCCGAAATGTACCCAGCGCCAGCCGGAGACCACTGTGATGGACAGTAACGAGAAGTTTCAAGATGGAATCACGGGCCGACGGGTAGACCCAACATGCATAGTCCATTACGGACCTAACCAGTGAGCCATATATATGCAAAAGACATGTCCTGTCCGCACCCCATGAAGTGTTACTAAGAACTTTAAGGATGTTTAATTTCAACATACATCGTTTGCGCAATTCTGTGACGTGGTATCTCCAATTTAGTTTAGTATCAAACTCCAAGCCAAAAAACGCGAACGTGTGGTTTAAATTCAAGTTGCACACCGGTTAAGGGTAAGACGTGGATCTACGTGCATATTCCGACTGCGACAAAAGTGAATGCATTTTGTTTTACCGGCAGAAAATTTTGTGCCGCGTGCTCGGGCCCAAATCACCGATGTTGTTCAATGCAATCTGTAGATGTCGTTCGGCAACGAATGTTGACCGACCTATAGAAAATCCCCAAGTCGTCGACGAATAAGTAGGACGTGATTGGACTTAGGTATGCACGAGGTTGACACTGTTTATTGCGACTGCATCATGTACCATAATGGCGACACCCTCTGTGCACGGTCACCACCAGTGAAATCGAGACGGTGTATTGTGTAGTGTTTGAATTTTGGATTGTCAGTGAGTGTAAAGAGAGTCTCCTGAAGTAGAATGACTGTCTGATGATGATTGTCTGTCTCTAACAATGATCTTCAGTTCTTCTCGGTTTGTGTAGAAACCTCGACAATTCCACGAGATAAAGTTGGCTATAATGTGGGTGGTATTTGAAGTTTGAAAAAAAAAATATTAATGAGAAGTTTATCTAACGAGTGTGGTATCCAGAAGCCTAGGTGATGAGTGAAGACTTGCTATTTACATCCATTTAAGTTTCTCAAAAGAGTTTCTGGATTCTGGTCCATTAGCGGATCAAAACCATGTCCTCTTCCAAAGAATTAAACTTTCTTCGAACAATTTTTTTTTGTGCCAATATTTGATTGAGCACGTTGTGTTGTAGATATTTTTTTAAATGCACTAGTATTAGTGCTGGAAGATGTTGCTACGTGGTGCGCTCTGCTTACGTGCAGAAACACAACCCTCCACTGAAGGAGATCGTGCTTGTTGCATCTGCGGCGTTGATGTAACATCATTTTGCTTTTCTGAAGGTGAACAGTGTTTATTAGGAATCACATTCGGCATTGAATTTCTTGAATTTTTTAAAATTCAAGGACTTCACCGAGTGACAAGTCACGTTTCAATTTGTTCCGCCTGTTGTTGCACAGTTTTAGACAACTGTTGTACCGTCTCCTGGCAAGCGTGGTTTGTGCCAGAAGTTCTGCCTCTCTACTGTTGGAGGACGAACTCTGTACTACCGAAGCAAATGAAACGGAAGAGGTTACTGGCTGTGCCGAACCAATGCGCCGTCGAGCCTCAAGAGGGGAAATTTTTTCCGTGATTGATAATTCCAGGATTGCTTTGTTCTTTTAACCACATTGGGCATGTGCGTAATCGAGCAGAATGTGGGCCCTTGCAATTTACACAGCACAGCTTCTCCTGACAAGGAGGGGAGTGAGCCGCGCAAACTACAATTTGGACAAATTTCTTCTGATGTGCATCTGGCCTGTGTGTGGCCGAGGCGTTGACACTTGAAACAAACGGAGTGGGTTTGGTATATATTGACGGACTTTTAGACTGTAGAAAAGCAATTTTGACATCGGTAGGTAGCTGAGGTAGAAGCAAATGATAGTATCAGTGCAGGAGTCGGAGCAAGTGATCCATTTTTCCTACTCTGAATCCTGGTCACTTCAACAACTTTGTGATTGGTGAGGTATTCCTTTATTTCCTGTTCCGAACAATTCAATAAGTCAAAACACGATACCACTCCCTAACATACGTTAAGAGAGTGATGTCCATCAACTGAAACCGGCAGAGAGCAGGTTTTCACTTCCAGTAATATTTTCGATTGTTTCTCGGTTGCCAATGGATCAACAAGGATCCATCACGCAAACTTTTTTACAGAGGGTAAAGCCCCCAACATGTCTTCTAGAGTCTTTTCAATGAACAAGGAATTCACTTTGGAAAATGTTCTCCCTGATGGTTTGACAACAAGGTACAGGGGAGTGACAAACATACTATGGTTGTCTTCCACCTGCACTTCCTCATCTGATGATGCTTCTGGTGCGCTTTTTAGAGTTAATTCCTTTAGATAATTTTATTAGCCATAGAATTTAGTTTGCTTCGTCTACTGCGCTCCCCACCCTCCATGGACCCTCAAATGGGACGTCGAAAACGGCGCCAGGGATACGCAATTGATATAGCAATTAAGCTAACCCAAGGTGTGCAACAAATGTCGACACTTGCCGATTGATACAGGTCGGGCTAAACCTGTACCACCCGTCTAGATGAAGCAGGGGCCAAAGCTGCGTGTTGGTCCATACAACCCTCAGGTTGCACTTCTCTCAGCAGCCAGGATCCCCCTTTCCACCGACACGAGTTGCACCGCACGGCAAACACGGCGGAGAGCGTTTGGATCACTAAGGTGGCCAGCACTGATGATAGAAATAAGATGAAATAGATTGAAAGGTGAGAATAGATTTTTGATTAATAAAAGAAGGCGGAAGGGAAATGTGCATGAGAGCCCCTTAATGGGCACCGGTCACTACGTAAAGAACTCTCTTCGACGTGGTATCTCCAATTTAGTTTAGTATCAAACTCCAAGCCAAGAACGCAAACGTATGGTTTAAATTCAAGTTGCACACCGTAAAGGGTAAGACGTGGATCTACGTGCATATTCCGACTGCGACAAAAGTGAATGCATTGTGTTTTTTTTGGCAGAAAATTTTGTGCCACGTGCTCGGGCCCAATCACCGATGTTGTTCAATGCAATCTGTAGATGTCGTTGATAAGATATTGCTTTACGTCTCATATTTATGCAACTTGGCTAATCGAGACGAAGGGAGGGACGTAAGGGATGACGCAGGGGACAAGGGGTGGACAGGCCTGTGCTGGTCAAAACCAGCCACAAGCATATAGGGAGGGCAGGGGTTCCCCACGTCGTGGTCGTCTCCGTCTGTGTCATCATCCGTACGTGTTGTCTTTGTCGTCGCCGTCTGGGAGGTAGTCAAAGGGAAGGGGTTCCCCGGCAAGTAAATGTTGACCGACCTATAGAAAATCCCCAAGTCGTCGACGAATAAGTAGGACATGATGGACTTAGGTATGCACGAGGTGACACTGTTAATTGCGACTGCAAACAGGGGAACCGAAAGGACAGATCCTTGAGGAACTCCCGTTTGCAGTTCATATGGGTCTGATAAAATGTTATTTATCCGTACTTTAAAATATGTTCTATCATGAAGAAAGTTCTGTATGAACCTGGGCAAGTGACCTTTAAAATCCCACTCGTGAAGTTGTTGTAATATGGCATAGCGCCACGTTGTGTCATATGCTTTCTCTATGTCAAAGAGTACACCTATAACGTGCTGTTTAGCACATAACCTTCTTGGATGAAGGTTTCCAATCGCACGAGGTGGTCGATTGAACTCCGACGCTGTCGAAACCCACACTGAACATAAGTAAGCAAGCCACGAGATTCTAATAGCCACATCAGACGCTTATTGACCATCTTCTCAAACAATTTGCAGAAGCAAGTAGTTAGAGATATGGGTCGATAAGAGCCGGGTAAGGTTTTGTCTTTACCTGGTTTCAAAAGCGGAATTAAAATTTGCCTACGCCAGGCGTCAGGAAATTTGTCCGATAACCAAAACGAATTTAGGAAGAGCAGAATAATCTCAAGAGATTGGTCAGTCAGGTGGATGAACATTTCATTTTTGGAGCTTGTCTTTGCCCGCGGCAGTTTTCCTTAAGGATTGATGGCAGTGCGCAATTCCCAAAACGTAAAAGGCCGATTGTAAATTTCAGTATTGTCGGAAGCAAATGTAAACCGTTGTTGTTCGCTTCTTCGTTTCGGTAGAAGAAAGATTGCATCATAGCGAGCGTTGCTGCTTACCGAAGCAAAGTGACTGGCAATCACCCGACACTACGTCATGCGGTGAAGAAACAAGCGCACCATTGATCAGGATGGCCGGAAAAGAAGACATTGGGCGTCCGCAAATAGATTTAATCTTCTTCCACACTGTGCTGGAATTTGTATTATGGGTAATAGTGGAGACGTAGTCCCTCCACGAATTCTTCTTACTCTGTTTAATGATATAACGGGCCTTGGCCTTCAAGCGTTTGAAGGCTATCAAGTTCTCAGAAGTAGGGTATGTATTGAATTGTCTGTAAGCTTTTTTTCGGGCTTTTATAGCGTATGCGCATTCTTTGTTCCACCATAGAACATGTTGGTGACACTGATTACCGGCAGTCAATGGTATGGCAACGGATGCTGCATCGAGTAAACATTGGCAAACTTCAGCAAGAAGTTCGCTGTAGTCCTTATTGCTCCATGCTAAACCCGTGCATAATGTCAGAAGTGTGTTGACTGTGCATGTTAAAGAATGGTCTGCATCGTTATTAAATCAACAATTATTATAATACGAAATAAGTATGCTTTTGATCACTGACTCAGCTTTGTGTGTTTATTGTGCATTCGTGCAGACTACAGAAAGTATCGTCTTTTGAACCACTTTGTTATATATATTATTAATATAATTTCAGTGAATTACAACTTATTATTGTATAAGTAAAAAAACGATTGCAATTTCTCAATTTTATGGTTCGAAAAACAATCACCTAGGTGGTTTTGATTTTGAATAACTATTGTGATACTTAAAGTTAGCATTAGCTTCCCTGACATATTCATCGTTATTGTGAATTTACATCATTTCGATAGAAGACGTTGAATTGTATTGATACTGAATTGTTTAGGTGAACTTGGGTATCAATTAAGAAACACTTTCTCACATTCGACATTAGTTATTTCTTCGAGACAAAAAAATCCGATCAACAGTCGTCTGCCGAAACTTTTTTTTGTTTTTTTTACAAAACTTTATAATGAACTGGGTTTTAATATAATTTTAAAAACTCTTCAACCGTCATTCGACATTTAACACTATTTAAACTTAAAACTTGAACGTGCATAACTTAAAAATTGGTTAAAGATAGACAATTTATTTTCTCATTTAGAAAAACCTTGCAATGAATATGACACTTGAGACTAAGCCTAAACGCATTGATCCTGGTTGGGAACAAAACGATATTCTACGAAATCATGTAGGACATTAACACAACCTACTCAAAGTATGTCTATGAGAATAATCCAGAGAGTTGATTGATTGGATATTGCTTAACGTCTCATATTTATGCAACTTGGCTAATGGAGACGAAGGGAGGGACGTAAGGGATGACGCGGGGAACAAGGGGGTGGACAGGCCTGTGCTGGTTAGAACCAGCCCCAAGCATATGGGGAGGGCAGGGGTTCCCCCACGTCGTGGTCGTCTCCGTCTGTGTCATCATCCGTACGTGTGTCATTGTCGTCGCCGTCGGGGAGGTAGTCAAAGGGAAGGGGAAAGTCCCCGACGACGACCCAGAGAGTAAAAATTCACATTTGAGCCCCTGACCAAAGTAGGTTCACTACTAATGTTAAACTACATTTTAAAGCAATGCAGTGTCAATTCAAAAACGAAAAAAATTTTGAAAAATTTTTTTCTTTCTTGCTCGAACATTGCTGCTTACAAGAAAATCAGCCAGAATAATATTCGAAGGAAAGCTATCCGTACATACGAGCTTTCTGTTGAAACCACTAGCACTATTCTCGGCAACTAGAAGACTGTGCATCATTGTTCAGTTCATTACCAGGATCTCTCTTCCCCTGAATACTACGGTTGGAAATTGAAAAGTAATCAATATGTACTAGAAACAACCCAGTGTTGGCACCAAGACGATAATGCCAATAAATACGAGGGAAAAAATAAAAAAAAAAAAACAAATCACAATCGAGCTTACCTTGGCTTCGAGACAGTTGGCTTGTGAGCCCGGCGAACTTGCCGTTTGAGCGAGGTGTCGAAGTAGGTGATGAAGAGTGAAAAATGATAGGCTAGCCTAGTGGAGATGATAATAAAAGGGGGGATCGATAGTGATGAAAGCAGTAAATGATGATACAAAAACATACGTAATGCACACGAAAAATCAATTTAAAATATCACTTGTAAAGCACTGTGAACTGTGTGTGTGTTAAGAAAGTGTCACTGAGTGACCACGAAGAATATTGTTGGTTTTTTGCACTCGAGGCAACTAATATGCGAATTCACTGTCTAGAACAGACAGCCGTATGAGGTCTGAACGCTATGGCAGTTCGAAAGCATAGGCAACGAGAAAACGACCTGTCTAGGTCGGGTTTTAAAATCAGAGAAAAAGATAAGAAAGGGGGGTTACGAGGGGAGTGAAAAACTAAATACTCCCGTGAAACAAGAGTGGGCTAATACTGGCGCGAACAATACCGCCCACCAAAATGCACATTTTAAAGTCACTTCGACAAGAAAAACGACACAAAAGTCAAAAAAAACGAAAAGTAAAACGATACGAATTTCCCCAAGTAACTAAGCATGGGGAGAACCACAAGTCGATTGACTGGGCGATTTGAAACTGCCGTGGGTCGTGCGTACTGACACAAACACGCACGACACCATCCTTACCGGGCATAAGGTCAGTGATGCGACCGAGGGGCCACGACAATGGGCTTGCTTTGATAGCAAGGAATGAGGGGCGTCAACATGAGAGAAGAGTGTTCAGTCTCCCGCCCACCCTGAGAAAACCTAATGAATCGAGGAATGGCTTGAGAGAGGCCAACTTCGAGGTGACGCTACCATTTTGCTCAAGCTGGCACAACCACTGGCGAAAAACTGACTTTGAGAAAGCTTTACAAGCATGTCAAGAGAAGACTTGAAACCTTCAGTGCGCAGAGGGCCCTTGGGATACAGGACCTGAGAACGTTTAGCTAGCAGGATCCGCGCGAATCGGATGACGAGCCAAACACTCGCTGCGAGCGGAGTAGAGTGGAGAACTTCTTTAATTGAAGCAACAATGGGTCGACGACAACGTCGGCCTTGGAAAATCAGAACTGCATGCAGTTTCATCTCAGGAAAACTCAACGCTAAAGGAGTAGGCGTTGATCGGGCCAAGAATCTGGGGATGATTAAAAGAAAGGGCGGTCCCAACTGCCACAAAGGGTGAAGTAGCATTTCAGATGCCGTCAAACCACGGACGCACAGTCAGCTGGGTTCTCAGTGGACGAAACGTGAGCCCAATCGGACGGTGAGGTGTTCTCCAGGATTTCTACGACTCGTTTTGCCACAAAACTTTTTCAGCCGATAAGGCGGGTAGCCAGCCATGCGAGAACGATAGTTGAGTCCGAGAAAGTACGATGGCGTTCGGGGTTTGAGAGAGTTGAGTGCAGGCAAGGTAGCTTGGAGAAGACGGGCAAGCAGCAGAGCCGCCGACAGCTCGAGCTTTGGAATGGTTCAACGTCTTGACTGGAGCAACTTTGCTACGGGGCTCGGAGAAGGTTTAACGTGAAAGGTGGAACCCGACGTCATGTGGAGGTACAAGACGGCGGCGTAGCCTTTCTCTGAAGCGTCACAAAAACCCAACTATCCGGAGGACGCCGTGCAGTGAGGGGAAGTGACGTGGAACACGAAACTTGACGAGTTGAGCTACGTCAGCGACGGCGGAGTGCCAAGTGTTGAGAGCTCGTCGGAAGAGTGGGTCTTTCCCACTGAGAATGAGACATCCACAATCTCTGGAGAAAAGATTTTCATGAAGGAGACAAATGGCGAGAGAAATCCTAACGGATCAAATATCCTGGCGATGTAGGAGAGTGCTGAGCGCTTCGTCAAATGGCCTTCGAATGGCTGAGCAGGGAATGAAAGTCGTCATTTGTGGGGGTCCCACAATAAGCCCAAGATTTGATTCCCTGCTCTTAAAGGGGAAACGCAAGTGGTGTTTCCAGAGGGTCCTCGGGAAGGGTCGAAAGGGCAGCAGGGAGATTGCTGGCCCATTTACGAGGCCTCGAAGCCTCCACTGGAAAGTAACAGCGTGAGCTCTTCTTGAAGAGCGTTTAGCCTGAGCGAGGTCCTTAGCGCCTGAGACGATGTCATCGATGTACGTGTCAAACGTAATCGCACAAGAGGCAAGAGGGAAGGGCGCCCCGTCGTCTTGCACCAGCGGGTTGTAAAACTCGTTGAGAAAAAAAAGCTGATGGAGCTAACCCGTAGGTGACAGTATTGGCTCGTACTCCAGACAGCCGAGTCAGGATTCGGGCGCCAGAAGATGTGCTGATGGACACGATCAGCTGGTTTAGAATACGAATCTGCCTGTACATTTGGGGGAAATGTCAGCACAGATAGCGATGGGATGGGTTTCCTGAAGTTGATCAGGATACTTGGGAGATCTCGCTGAAGCTTGGGATTGATTAACAGCTGCTGATTAAGAGATAGCACCATGCGCGTCCGCAGCCGAAGCGTTGAACACAACTCGAAGCTTCGTTGACGAACTTGAAGCCTTGTGCACGCAATGGTTTTGGAATCACGTACCGATGACGTGACAGCAAGCTGCATGTGCTGAGATCCGCGTATCTCCCGCATGAACGTGTGATAAGCAACGTCATGCTCAGGAACGCGCTTGGCGACGTTCCAGACTGAGAAACCCTTTAAAGGCACATTGCGATTGAAGCCAAGAGGCAAAGCAGTGAGGCTTGAAGGAGCCCTACAGAGTAACGCCCACACGTCTCAGTGTGTGAGGCCACGAACTGGGGGCTTCACACAGCTGATCACTGGTTCTCTGAGAAGGACGCGAAACCTCCTCAGTTTCCAGAACATGCGAAGAGAACATCCAACGATGGAGCTGAACATGCGAAAGGGAGCATGGGGCCTGAGACTCGAGTCCTGATGACGGAATCGAACCCAAGATTTAGCCATCCGAACGGGTGTTTTAGAGCGGAGGGTTGGCCTCCGATGGGCTACATCGCTGGGCCCACTAAGAATATCCGGATACAGATCCGCTCCTATCAGGAGTCGATCTTGTCTGGAAGATGAAACCTATCGTCGGCCAACGAGAGCCCACGATAGCGCTCGAACAAACCCCGATAGGGACGGAGGTAGTAGGAAGGCGATCGGAAATGGCAGACAGAACGAGTGCCTGAAAAGCGGGATGATGGTTTGATTCAACCTAGAAGCAATGTCACAGAGCACATTGCCATGAACCTTGTAACCGCTTGCCTATGCCAGACAGTTGAATAGGGCTAGGTTCTACCTTCAGTCCGAGACCTTTAACGGAGAAAAGAGTTATAGCTGAGACTTGAGACCCCGAATCTATGACGGCACGAATAGGGTGATGTTGTCCCGCAGCATCCCGAATTAAAGCTCTCACGGTACCCAACAGGGCGACGCGCTGAGTGGACGGGGTTGCCTCCATACGACAGGAAAAAGTACGAGCTGCGAAACGTGCCTGTAGGCTGAGTAGAGCTGTTATCAAGATGGTTGATTAGTCGGCGTTGGTGCTTTCATCGGATTGCAACAACGAGTGATGCTGAGTGCTGTGACACGTCCAGCAAAGAACGTTCGGATTGACATTTGGATTGTGAATGAAGTCCCAAAACAATTGAAACGCGACTTTAAACGCCTGAGAGTAGCGTATTGTCGGGCAGCGATTTGCTTTGAGAAACGTTTGACACTTATACACAGGGGGTGAGAACTCTGGCATAATGGGCAAGTGGGTGATGGACGGCTTTGAGCTTGCCGGCTTGACGAGCCTGAAACAGGCTTTTGTCACTGGAGTCATGTGAGCTTGCGTTTGCAACGAGCAATGAGTTGACTTTTCTCGATGACTGCGCCGTAGACTGCGCCTTAACTGGGGTCGAACCCGGTTGTTCCAGACAGCACAACTCAAGCGTCCTGAAGGGTTCGTCCAAGAACGTGGATAAGCTGCTGATAAGTCGGAGTAGAGAACGCAGAATGCTTGGCCTCGAAGTTTTCCCGGGTTTGTGCGTCTAAGTTTGACAAAGTAAGTGACAGAAGGAGAAAGTCAGCTAAATCAGGGAAACTTTAAAGCCTTGAGAGCGTTCACGGAATTACGATGAACTTTGCAAGAACTGCTGTAACTTAGCATGACTGCTTGATTTCAATGGAGGAAATCGAGTACCTGTTGAATATACATAGCGGCCAATAAGCGCTTGTTCTGATAGCGCGGGCACTGCGCGTCGTAGGCAAGAGTATAATTAGCGCTTGAAATTTGAAACCCATTAATTGCAGCAATGCAGCATCTCGCAAAGAAAACGCAAATAGTGGAAGCGTTGTACATTGTTCAATGACTCGTTGTCATAACAAGGGAGCTGAACAAAACATAGAAGTCTGGCCACTGAGTTTATGTCGCCCTGCAATATTGGCAATTGAATATTGGGTAGCGTATTAACTTGAGCAGCAACAGTAGATGGCGGATTCACAGGAATAGCATCTGGGATACGCGCGACTATGGCGAGATACTTATCGCGTGCCGAGTAGAGAAGGCTCTCAAAGCTAGCTTTTACTGCGTCGACAGGAAGAGGGTCGACACCCTTTCCCCGAGCTGAGAATTAGCAACTAATATTCACTTTTAACCGCTTCGAAGTCAGTTTCCAACTGGTCAAGCTGTCAAACCGCGATCTGTGACGGAAGCTTCTCGTCTTGAAGCGCTTGAAACGCGTCATATGAGCGTTGCACCGAGGCAAAATTACGCTCTCTTCTAGCTAGAAGCAAGCTACGTTGCCGTTCCTGCTTGGTCCCTGATAACCGAAACTAAGACGACAATAAAAGAAACCCGGGAGTGAAATATTGCGAGTGCAATTGAAAAAAACAACAATGAACACAAAATGGTAAGATCGAACCCGGCTAGTCAGGACAAAACTAGCGACGTGTATAAAATACACGCGACGAGAATGTAAACAAATGCTCGACCTGAGACAATGGGAAAAATAAAAATAGAAAAACACTGCGTATAGTGAGTCATGCACACGCCGAGTATGACCCAAAGTGATGAGAGATCGCATATCGACAAACAACAATGCGAGATAATATTTGAATGGTTTTGAAAGTGGACTGTATAATGAAAAAAACGAAATATATTCGGCACGAGTGGACCAAAATGTTGGCACCAAGACGATGATGCCAATAAATACGAGGGAAAAAATGAAAAAAACAAATCACAATCGAGCTTACCTTGGCTTCGAGACAGTAGGCTTGTGGAGACGGCGAACTTTTCCGTTTGAGCGAGGGTGTCGAAGTAGGTGTGAAGATGTGAAAAATGATAGGCTAGCCTAGTGAGATGATAGATAGAAGGGGGATCGATAGTGATGAAAGCAGTAAATGATGATACAACAACATACGTAAAGCACACGAAAAATCAACTTAATATCACTTGTAAAGCACTGTGAACTGTGTGTGTGTTAAGAAGTGTCACTGAGTGACCACGAAGAAATTGTTGGTTTGTTGCCCCTCGAGGCAATAATATGCGAATTCACTGTCTAGAACAGACAGCCGTACTGAGGTCTGAACGCTATGGCAGTTCGAAAGCAAAAGGCAAAAGAGAAACGACCTGTCTAGGTCAGGTTTAAAATCAGAGAAAAGATAAGAAAGAGGGGTACGAGGGGAGTGAAAACTAAATTTCTACGTGAAACAAAAGTGGCTAAATACTGGCGCGAACACCCAGCAAACAAATTGATATCAAAAAATGTCTTAAAGATATCTTTTGGGGACAAAACAGGATATCTTAAATTGTCCATAAAGATAGGAAAAGATATCTTTAAAGGGATCTTTAAGTGTTCCTATGTCCCACTTTCAGACATCTTTATGACATCATTATAAGATATCTTTAAGGAATCATTCCATGATATTTTTATGATATCATTTCTCAAAATAAGTCATCTTTAAGTTATCAAATAGATATAAAAAAAGACACATAAAAGATCTTGAAATGATATCTTTTAGACATCTTTGATGTGATATCTTTAAGACATCATTAAGATATCAAATTGACACGGAAAAGACAACCACCTATCTAAAACAGGTATTTTAATTGACAAACACATCTTTGGGTCGACATCTGAAAGATATCAAATTGATATGGAAAATACATAATAATTCTGAAAAAATGTTTCGAAAAAAGGTCCTTGAAATGTTATGACAACACTTGTGCATAAAGTGTAACTGCAAAGAAGTCTGAAACTAATTGAGAATATTTAATAATGTTGCGCTCACACACCAAAAAGCAGCTTGCGATAAATCTGAAATTATCTGAGAAATTATAATAGCAATATATTGCTCACGCATCAAGGTAGCTCCAACAAATCTGAAAACATTTTGAATTTATAATAGTAATGTTTTGCTCAGGCACCCAAAACAGTTGCAACACATCTGAATTATTAATTGAGGAAGTATTAAAACAATGTTGCGCTCACGCTCCAAGTGTAGCTTAAAAAAAAACTGAAACACATTGAGAATATTTAGTTGCAATATTGCGCTCATGCACCAAGAGAACTTTCAGCAAATCTGGAACAAATACGAATGTGAATTACACGCTAGCCTGCCACATCCAAAGAACGAAAGTAAATATTATCGTTTTGGACCAAGCCTTTAGGTAACAACAAGAATCTATGCATTGCTTATAACGGTACGTCCGTGTAGCAAGACTACCGGGCAGGCTATGACTCGTTTCACCGGCCCGGCCTGCATCGCAGACTCAAGAATTCTTATTGTTAGTCAACCCTCTCCGCCCGCCCACCCCTCCGCGCTCCCAGTCTATGCCACCAACTCGATCAACAAGGTCAAGCCTTTTGTGTTCGCTGTGTTAGCTTCCTTTTTTGCACATCTCAGCTGACGGTGTAAGATTGTAACTGCCAATACACACTCAAATATAAGAGTTGAATTTCCGTAAGTGACGGCGCAACCCAGCATTTTATGATCACTTCTTAGCTTGCATTATTATGATTTTGACATTATTTTATTTTTCCATATTCATTTGATATAGCTGTAACTCATAATTAAATAATTATATAATGATTAATTTCGATAAACCATCTGTTCTATAACAACCCACTGCAACCCCACCCACACCCACGGAAACCCACGGTCCTTCCGACTTATAACCAGTAGCCGTTATTTTGATTAAAGACCTACATCTATCACAGTCATAATCCCTTTGCTCCACCTCAAATACTAAGTTCTCATTTGCATTTAGGTTCCTACAAAATACATTCATAATTTATTCGTTTTTTGGTTTGTGAAATTACTAGTTTCCTATATTGATCCAGTCCACATAATACAGGTACTATTCTATCATTCTTGCATGTATACCTATTGAAATTTTGAAATGAAATCTACGAGGACAAAATATATTTATTAACCATACCTTGCATGTTAATATATAGGTTAGCTTGAAAAATATATTTTTGATACCTATTATAATGACCATAAAAGACATGTTGACACAAAAAATTAAAAAAATATAATATTATGTTTTTGCAATTCGCACATGCCACTTTAGAATAAGACTAAAGATGACTCAAAGATATCTTTAGAAGTAAACGAACTTTCAAATTCACACATGTAATTTTTAAGTAAGACAAAAGGTGCCTAAAATAATATCTTTTAAAGTCGACGTACTTAGAAATATTTACATGTCCTTTGATGGTATATAAAGATGCCTCAAAGATGTCAGTAAAAGTCAATGAAAATTTAGAATTCCACACTTGTAATTTTAGGGCAAGATTATAAAAATGCCTAAAAGATATCTAAAGAAATCAACAAACTTTAAAATTTACACGTGACAATTTAGAGTAAGACTAAAGGTGCATAAAAGACATCTTTAAGAGTCAACGTACCTAGAAATTTTGCTATTTCATTTTATGGTATGATTATAGATACCTAAAAGATATCTTGAAAAATCAATGAACTTTGAAATTTTGACATGTCATTTAATGGAATAAATAAAGATGCTTTAAAGATATCTTTAAAATTTATCGGAATTTGCAATTCACTCATGTCATTTTAGGGTATGAATAAAGATGCCAAAAAGATATCTTTGAGAGGCGCCTTCTCTCACATTTGTCATCTTGACATTATTTAGTGGTGTTAAAGATGCGGGAAAGATATCCTTAAATGACATGCTAATTTTAGGTAGATGAAAGATATCCTCTTGTTATCTTAAAGATGTCATAAAAAGACATCATGGCTTGATGACTAAAAAAAGATGTCTTAAAGATATCACTATGTTTACTGGGAATATTCTACCGGCACTTTAAGTGGTGATTGAACTAGTAAAATGTGCGTGTGCAGTCACGCTGTGCAACTGCGCGACGCAAGCAAACGATGTGAGTATTTGAAAATTATATTTAATAGTTGATTGATTGATTGGATATTGCTTAACGTCTCATATTTATGCAGCTTGGCTAATCGAGACGAAGGGAGGGACGTAAGGTTAGTTCGTTAGTTAATGTTGTTTTAGGGCACTCAACAGTAGTTATGAGTGCCCATGTCAATTGTATTGGAATCATCCAAATGTTCTTTTCCATAATTGTGGATTACCACCATGTTGTCTTCTTTCAAATGGGAGAAACGTAAAGGATGACGAGGGGGTTAATGGGAAGGAGTGAGGATGTTGAATAGGATGGGATAAACTGGGTGGGAACGGAGGAGTGCTCGTTGCAGAGAGGCCGGCAAGTATGGAGACGAAGTTGCATAAATATGAAACGTAAAGCAATATCCAATCCAAAACGAAAAAAGTGAAAGAAGAAAATAAATATGAGTAAGGCTGTGTGAATGAAGAAAGGCGTGATAAAAAGTTGCGCGAGAGCTCTCTTTGCAACACGCACACCAACCGGCCAGAGCTCGCCCTAAGTTTTGTGGAATACACTTCTCCCCTACTCACAGGCCAAACCACGGGAAGGTAGCGACTTTTTTAATTTCTGAATTGTAGTAAATAAAAAAAAAAAAAATTGATTGATTGATTATATATTGCTTAACGTCTCATATTTATGCAACTGGGCTAATCGAGACGAAGAGAGGGACGTATGGGATGACGCGGGGGAACAAGGGGTAGACAGGTCTGTGCTGGTCAGAACCAGCCACAAGCGTATGGGGAGGGCAGGGTTTCCCCACGTCGTGGTCGTCTCCGTCTGTGTCATCATCCGTCCGTGTTGTTATTGTCATCGCCGTCGGGGAGGTAGTCGAAGGGAAGGGAAAAGTTCTCCGACGACGACCCAGAGCTCGCCATTAGTTTCAAGGAGTAAAATTCCCCTAATCACGGGCCAAACAACGAGAAGGTTTCTACTTGCGAGTTGGAATTTGATGGCCCGAAGACCACCAAACAATTAGGGTCTGGAAGATTACCAAACAATATGCCAGACCCTAATGTTTAATGGCCCTCAACTTGCTTCGTAAAGTGCACTTCTAAGCATAATCTGAACTTAGTGGAACGACGCAAACCTGCAAATCGAAGACGGATAAGTGTTTAGATGGATGCTCGGAACTTTAAAACATGAATAATAGAAGAAGTTCCCCCAACGGACCTTGAGAGCTATGGCCACTACTACTACGACCAGTGTTTGATGCGTCAGCACGCTGCCGTGCAAAAATTCCCATTCATTTAATCAATGTTTGGGAACAGGTTGTCGAAGAAATTCCGTAAGTGTTGGTACTATTTCGAGCAAAGAGAATTGGAGTTTGATCCGACATCAAGAAGGCGTTTTTACAGATAAGTGTGTGTCCAGAAGACAGATACTAACTGCGTTTTCTGGGTTGGGACAAAACTGAAAAAGACAAAATAAAATAGTTTCGCCTTACACGAGTTGTATTCGGAGTAATAAGCAGCCCATTCTGATAAGGGGCTGTTATAGAACACCATCTTCAAAGAGTTCTACGAGAAATGGACGAGAATCATCAGTTATCATATTCTCGTGAAACTATTCTGAGACTAATAAAGTGCTTCTATGTATTAGTAGTTTTAGAGCGCATTTACAGCTAAGATTATTCGCGCCTCCAAGATAAGACAATTTTTTATATGTAGACAACTGTGTCACGAGTGTACACAGAAAACGATTGATTGGATATTGATTGGTTATTGCTTAACGTCTCATATTTATGCAACTTGGCTAATCGAGACGAAGGGAGGGACGTAAGGGATGACGCGGGGGGACAAGGGGTGGACAGGCCTGTGCTGGTCAGAACCAGCCACAAGCATATGGGGAGGGCAGGGGTTCCCCCACGTCGTGGTCGTCTCCGTCTGTGTCATCATCCGTCCGTGTTGTCTTTGTCGTCGCCGTCGGGGAGGTAGTCAAAGGGAAGGGGTTCCCCGACGACGACCCAGAGCTCGCCATTAGTTTCAGGGAGTGAAACTCCCCTATTCACGGGCCAAACCGCGAGAAGGTGTCGAGTTGGAATTTGAGAACTTAACCAGTTTATTCGTGAATCTCGGTCAATAATGCATTATAGTGGATTTGATATCAGAGGATGAGAACATACAACGTTACACGATGTGGTTGAAACAGAACTATCTCCTGTCTTGGGACTTAAGTTAAACCAAAGCTGTGATTTGCTACAGATAATCTTAGATTTTCTGGCATTCATTGTTGACTGTAGTAACGAAAAGACACAGAATCTATGACCCTATAGGATTTATTTGTCCAATTGTGATTTTTCCTAAACTTGTGTTACAGGAAACACGAGCAAGTAAAATAAGGTGGGATACCGAGGTAAATGAGGAAATGAAAACCAGATTCGTCAAGTGAGCGAAAGATTTAGCACGACTGTCAGAAATCGTATACTAAGATGGCTGCCTGGAGATTCATATGATACCAAGAGCTGGATTGGATTTGCTTAACGTCTCATATTTATGCAACTTGGCTAATCGAGACGAAGGGAGGGTCGTAAGGGATGACGCGGGGGGACATGGGGTGGACAGGACTGTGCTGGTCAGAATCAGCCACAAGCGTATGGGGAGGGCAGGGGTTCCCCCACGTCATGGTCGTCTCCGTCTGTGTCATCATCCGTCTGTGTTGTCATTGTCGTCGCCGTCGGGGAGGTAGTCAAAAGGGAAGGGGAAAGTTCCCCGACGACGACTTAGTGCTCGCCATTAGTTTCAGGGAGAAGAACTCCCCTTATCACGGGCCAAACCACGAGAAGGTTGCGAGTTGGAATTTGATGGCCCGCCGTCGGGTGTTGATTGATTGATTGGATATTGCTTAACGTCTCATATTTATGCAACTTGGCTAATCGAGACGAAGGGAGGGACGTAAGGGGCGACGCGGGGTGGACAGGCCTGAGCTGGTCCGAACCAGCCACAAGTGTATGGGGAGGGCAGGGGTTCCCCCACGTCGTGGTCGTCTCCGTCTGTGTCATCATCCGCCCGTGTTGTCATTATCGTCACCGTCGGAGAGGTAGTCAAATGGAAGGGGAAAGTTCCCCGACGACGACCCAGAGCTCGCCATTTTAAAAAATTAAAATAACATAACTTTTCAACTTGATTAATGTTTTACGTTCGACCTTGGACAAGGGGTTTCAGAACCTCCAAAGCAGTTGCTAGCAATGACGAGAGCTTTGCCTCCAGACCGTGACTGTTCTCGCCCCGACCATGAGTTCATCGACCCCGACTTAGATTTCTATAACTTTTCGATGATATCCAACATCAGCCACAAATCTTTCTCTATAGACCAGACGAAAGGTACAAGTGTTCAAATTAGCATGTAACACCATTGGTGATGACTTGGCAAATGGGCCTAAAGATAGCTTCACTTCGGTTGATGCTGTGTTTTGTCCATTCCTACTTGCAACTGGCTTGGTGTTAAAAAATGGATGTAGGCCTAATGTTGCTTGATTTTGCAATTTTTCTGGGTTTTTATCTGAAGGTGATGATGATCCAACATATTGGTTAGATCCACTGCAGAATGGATTGCTAGGTCTTGTAATTGTTGATGGTGCAGGTGTGCTTTTTGAACCATTTAAGTTGTTGGCTGAGACACCAACACTTGAATATGAAGGTAGACTTTTTTCAGCAGACAACCTTGCTGCTCGCTTTTTTATTGCTGCCTGGCGATTACGTTCAATGACTTCCAGCTGTGCTTCCGTTAATTTAGAAATTTTCGTCGGTGCTCTATAACCTCAAAATTAGTCAAAATGTGATTTAATAAACTTTTTCATGTATAGACATGACTGACCACTTATTAGTTGGTTGATGTTTAATTATTTTTGAAGTTAGTATGTGCTTATTTTCTTGATTATTTGCTGACTTGAAGTTAGCTTTCCTATCTTTATTGACTCTTTGTTTGTATACGGTGCTGCTTTCAATATTAAAGTTTTTCTACTATTACTATTTTTCTGTTAAACTTAAAAGCTATGTATTTATTTTTGTAACAACGTAAAGTTAAACTTAGAATTTATTAGCCATAAGCTTTTTCGTTGTATTGTGAATAGGACTGTGCACAGTCATAGTTGTTCTTGCAATCTTAACAATCCCACATAGTAATGTGTAGTGTGAATGTGTGTTTAGTCAAGTAAAAAAAAAAAAATAGGACTCAATTCTGAGCATCAAGGTCAAAGAGCAGTTTGGAAAAATTCCTTATAACAAAGTTCAGACAGCATGGGCAACTGTGCTTCCAAAAAAACTTTTAAGACCAACTTTTAAAACAAAATCGGCCACAACTGCTGCATTGAGCAAGGCCTCTTAAGAAATATGTCCTCCATCTACATATGCCTACTTTCAAATTTTATTTGGGTAATTATTATTGTTATTCTTAATTCATAAAAATCAGTACTAGGCCGTAGGCCAAGTGTTGCATGTCACAGCCCTAGTGGTGCCTAACTACGTTTCCCAATTTTCTTCAGTGTGACCTACCTTCTCTAAATCATCACCCCCCCTGCCCCCTCACCCATTTTGATGACTGATTTAATTTTTTGTCTCAACTGTCTTAAAAATGTAGGCTACGTATTAGTTATTTTTCCTCACTAACCTTGATTTGCTTCGCAGACGAACGTGGTGGATCGTCTCCTCGGCTCCCGACCATCGACCTTACAGTTGACGGACCAAGATCTAGAGAGTAAGGAAGACTAGCGATGCATAGGAGACCGGAGAAGTCACCCTTCCGGTAAGACTAACCCGCCTCGCCTCCCCGCATAACTTCATGGTGGCATTGTTCCGAGGGAGAATTTTTTTATTTAGGGGGGTTGCTTCTACCCTAAATTTTGGTAGAAGGTAAACAAGTTATTGTGTTATCATCAACACCTAGACGGACTCAGAAGGACCATGTATTGGGTGCACTACCTGTTTGCAATAATTTTAACTAATAATTTGTCATATTTATTCAGTGGTTCTAGTGGTGCTAAAGTCAACTAATATTTACAATTTTAACAAAAATTTATTGGTTATTGTAAAGAAGCATCAACCTTCTTTTGAGGGTATTGATGTTTAATTAGTTCATTAGAGTACGGTCACACCCCAATAAACAGTTAATTTATTTATAAAACGGACGAATTTTATTTACAAAAATCAGTGATAATCATTATTAAGCAGTGCTAGCAGATCATCGAAAAGTGACGAGTTCATAGTGATTAAACAGTGTATTGTGATAATAGTAAATATCACTACCACCATGTTTTGGAAACCCAATTTTTTTTTTGGATTGGATATTGCTTAACGTCTCATATTTATGCAACTTGGCTAATCGAGACGAAGGGAGGGACGTAAGGGATGACGCGGGGGGACAAGGGGGGACAGGACTGGGCGGGTCAGAATCAGCCACAAGCGTATGGGGAGGGCAGGGGTTCCCCCACGTCATGGTCGTCTCCGTCTGTGTCATCATCCGTCTGTGTTGTCATTGTCGTCGCCGTCGGGAGGTAGTCAAAAGGGAAGGGGAAAGTTCCCCGACGACGACTTAGTGTTTGCCATTAGTTTCAGGGAGAAGAACTCCCCTAATCACGGGCCAAACCACGAGAAGGTTGCGAGTTGGAATTTGATGGCCCGCCGTCGGGTGTTGATTGATTGATTGGATATTGCTTAACGTCTCATATTTATGCAACTTGGCTAATCGAGACGAAGGGAGGGACGTAATTGGCGACGCGGGGTGGACAGGCCTGAGCTGGTCCGAACCAGCCACAAGTGTATGGGGAGGGCAGGGGTTCCCCCACGTCGTGGTCGTCTCCGTCTGTGTCATCATCCGCCCGTGTTGTCATTATCGTCACCGTCGGAGAGGTAGTCAAATGGAAGGGGAAAGTTCCCCGACGACGACCCAGAGCTCGCCATTTTAAAAATTAAAATAACATAACTTTTCAACTTGATTAATGTTTTACGTTCGACCTTGGACAAGGGGTTTCAGAACCTCCAAAGCAGTTGCTAGCAATGACGAGAGCTTTGCCTCCAGACCGTGACTGTTCTCGCCCCGACCATGAGTTCATCGACCCCGACTTAGATTTCTATAACTTTTCGATGATATCCAACATCAGCCACAAATCTTTCTCTATAGACCAGACGAAAGGTACAAGTGTTCAAATTAGCATGTAACACCATTGGTGATGACTTGGCAAATGGGCCTAAAGATAGCTTCACTTCGGTTGATGCTGTGTTTTGTCCATACCTACTTGCAACTGGCTTGGTGTTAAAAAATGGATGTAGGCCTAATGTTGCTTGATTTTGCAATTTTTCTGGGTTTTTATCTGAAGGTGATGATGATCCAACATATTGGTTAGATCCACTGCAGAATGGATTGCTAGGTCTTGTAATTGTTGATGGTGCAGGTGTGCTTTTTGAACCATTTAAGTTGTTGGCTGAGACACCAACAGTTGAATATGAAGGTAGACTTTTTCAGCAGACAACCTTGCTGCTCGCTTTTTTATTGCTGCCTGGCGATTACGTTCAATGACTTCCAGCTGTGCTTCCGTTAATTTAGAAATTTTCGTCGGTGCTCTATAACATCAAAATTAGTCAAAATGTGATTTAATAAACTTTTTCATGTATAGACATGACTAACCACTTATTAGTTGGTTGATGTTTAATTATTTTTGAAGTTAGTATGTGCTTATGTTTCTTGATTATTTGCTGACTTGAAGTTAGCTATCCTATCTTTATTGACTCTTTGTTTGTATACGGTGCTGCTTTCAATATTAAAGTTTTTCTACTTTTACTATTTTTCTGTTAAACTTAAAAGCTATGTATTTATTTTTGTAACAACGTAAAGTTAAACTTAGAATTTATTAGCCATAAGCTTTTTCGTTATATTATGAATAGGACTGTGCACAGTCATAGTTGTTCTTGCAATCTTAACAATCCCACAAAGTAATGTGTAGTGTGAATGTGTGTTTAGTCAAGTAAAAAAAAAAAAAATAGGACTCAATTCTGAGCATCAAGGTCAAAGAGCAGTTTGGAAAAATTCCTTATAACAAAGTTCAGACAGCATGGGCAACTGTGCTTCCAAAAAAACTTTTAAGACCAACTTTTAAAACAAAATCGGCCACAACTGCTGCATTGAGCAAGGCCTCTGAAGAAATATGTCCTCCATCTACATATGCCTACTTTCAAATTTTATTTGGGTAATTATTATTGTTATTCTTAATTCATAAAAATCAGAACTAGGCCGTAGGCCAAGTGTTTCATGTCACAGCCCTAGTGGTGCCTAACTACGTTCCCAATTTTCTTCAGTGTGACCTACCTTCTCTAAATCATCAACCCCCCCCCCTGCCCCCTCTCCCATTTTGATGACTGATTTAATTTTTTGTCTCAACTGTCTTAAAAATGTAGGCGACGTATTAGTTATTTTTCCTCACTTACCTTGATTTGCTTCGCAGACGAACGTGGTGGATAGTCTCCCAGGGCCCCCCACCATTGACCTAACAATTGACGGGCCAGGATCTGGAGAGTAAGGAAGACTAGCGATGCATAGGAGACCGGAGAAGTCACCCTTCCGGTAAGACTAGCCGCCTCGCCTCCCCGCATAACTTCATGGTGGCATTGTTCCGAGGGAGAATTTTTTATTTTAGGGGTATGCTTCTACCCTAAATTTTGGTAGAAGGTAAAAAAAGTTATTGTGTTGTTCATCAACACCTAGACGGACTCAGAAGGACCACGTATTTGGGTGCACTACCTGTTGGCAATAATTTTAACTAATAATTTGTCATATTTATTCAGTGGTGCAAACTTGTGGTGCTAAAGTCAACTAATATTTACAATTTTAACAATTATTTATTGGTTATTGTAAAGAAGCATCAACCTTCTTTTGAGGGTATTGATGTTTGATTAGTTCATTAGATTACGTTCACACCCCAATAAACAGTTAATTTATTTATAAAACGGACGAATTTTATTTACAAAAATCAGTGATAATCATTATTAAGCAGTGCGAGCAGATCATCGAAAAGTGACGTGTTCATAGTGATTAAACAGTGTATTGTGATAATAGTAAATATCACTACCACCATGTTTTGGAAACCCAATTTTTTTTTGGATTGGATATTGCTTAACGTCTCATATTTATGCAACTTGGCTAATCGAGACGAAGGGAGGGACGTAAGGGATGACGCGGGGGGACAAGGGGTGGACAGGACTGTGCTGGTCAGAATCAGCCACAAGCGTATGGGGAGGGCAGGGGTTCCCCCACGTCATGGTCGTCTCCGTCTGTGTCATCATCCGTCTGTGTTGTCATTGTCGTCGCCGTCGGGAGGTAGTCAAAAGGGAAGGGGAAAGTTCCCCGACGACGACTTAGTGTTTGCCATTAGTTTCAGGGAGAAGAACTCCCCTAATCACGGGCCAAACCACGAGAAGGTTGCGAGTTGGAATTTGATGGACCGCCGTCGGGTTTGATTGATTGATTGGATATTGCTTTACGTCTCATATTTATGCAACTTGGCTAATCGAGACGAAGGGAGGGACGTAATTGGCGACGCGGGGTGGACAGGCCTGAGCTGGTCCGAACCAGCCACAAGTGTATGGGGAGGGCAGGGGTTCCCCACGTCGTGGTCGTCTCCGTCTGTGTCATCATCCGCCCGTGTTGTCATTATCGTCACCGTCGGAGAGGTAGTCAAATGGAAGGGGAAAGTTCCCCGACGACGACCCAGAGCTCGCCATTTTAAAAATTAAAATAACATAACTTTTCAACTTGATTAATGTTTTACGTTCGACCTTGGACAAGGGGTTTCAGAACCTCCAAAGCAGTTGCTAGCAATGACGAGAGCTTTGCCTCCAGACCGTGACTGTTCTCGCCCCGACCATGAGTTCATCGACCCCGACTTAGATTTCTATAACTTTTCGATGATATCCAACATCAGCCACAAATCTTACTCTATAGACCAGACGAAAGGTACAAGTGTTCAAATTAGCATGTAACACCATTGGTGATGACTTGGCAAATGGGCCTAAAGATAGCTTCACTTCGGTTGATGCTGTGTTTTGTCCATACCTACTTGCAACTGGCTTGGTGTTAAAAAATGGATGTAGGCCTAATGTTGCTTGATTTTGCAATTTTTCTGGGTTTTTATCTGAAGGTGATGATGATCCAACATATTGGTTAGATCCACTGCAGAATGGATTGCTAGGTCTTGTAATTGTTGATGGTGCAGGTGTGCTTTTTGAACCATTTAAGTTGTTGGCTGAGACACCAACAGTTGAATATGAAGGTAGACTTTTTTCAGCAGACAACCTTGCTGCTCGCTTTTTTATTGCTGCCTGGCGATTACGTTCAATGACTTCCAGCTGTGCTTCCGTTAATTTAGAAATTTTCGTCGGTGCTCTATAACCTCAAAATTAGTCAAAATGTGATTTAATAAACTTTTTCATGTATAGACATGACTGACCACTTATTAGTTGGTTGATGTTTAATTTTTTTTGAAGTTAGTATGTGCTTATGTTTCTTGATTATTTGCTGACTTGAAGTTAGCTATCCTATCTTTATTGACTCTTTGTTTGTATACGGTGCTGCTTTCAATATTAAAGTTTTTCTACTATTACTATTTTTCTGTTAAACTTAAAAGCTATGTTTTTATTTTTGTAACAACGTAAAGTTAAACTTAGAATTTATTAGCCATAAGCTTTTTCGTTATATTATGAATAGGACTGTGCACAGTCATAGTTGTTCTTGCAATCTTAACAATCCCACAAAGTAATGTGTAGTGTGAATGTGTGTTTAGTCAAGTAAAAAAAAAAAAAAACTAGGACTCAATTCTGAGCATCAAGGTCAAAGAGCAGTTTGGAAAAATTCCTTACAACAAAGTTCAGACAGCATGGGCAACTGTGCTTCCAAAAAAACTTTTAAGACCAACTTTTAAAACAAAATCGGCCACAACTGCTGCATTGAGCAAGGCCTCTTAAGAAATATGTCCTCCATCTACATATGCCTACTTTCAAATTTTATTTGGGTAATTATTATTGTTATTCTTAATTCATAAAAATCAGTACTAGGCCGTAGGCCAAGTGTTGCATGTCACAGCCCTAGTGGTGCCTAACTACGTTTCCCAATTTTCTTCAGTGTGACCTACCTTCTCTAAATCATCACCCCCCCTGCCCCCTCTCCCATTTTGATGACTGATTTAATTTTTTGTCTCAACTGTCTTAAAAATGTAGGCGACGTATTAGTTATTTTTCCTCACTTACCTTGATTTGCTTCGCAGACGAACGTGGTGGATAGTCTCCCAGGCCCCCGACCATTGACCTAACAATTGACGGGCCAGGATCTGGAGAGTAAGGAAGACTAGCGATGCATAGGAGACCGGAGAAGTCACCCTTCCGGTAAGACTAGCCCGCCTCGCCTCCCCGCATAACTTCATGGTGGCATTGTTCCGAGGGAGAATTTTTTTATTTTAGGGGTGTGCTTCTACCCTAAATTTTGGTAGAAGGTAAACAAGTTATTGTGTTATTCATCAACACCTAGACGGACTCAGAAGGACCACGTATTTGGTGCACTACCTGTTGGCAATAATTTTAACTAATAATTTGTCATATTTATTCAGTGGTGCAAACTTGTGGTGCTAAAGTCAACTAATATTTACAATTTTAACAATTATTTATTGGTTATTGTAAAGAAGCATCAACCTTCTTTTGAGGGTATTGATGTTTGATTAGTTCATTAGATTACGTTCACACCCCAATAAACAGTTTATTTATTTATAAAACGGACGAATTTTATTTACAAAAATCAGTGATAATCATTATTAAGCAGTGCGAGCAGATCATCGAAAAGTGACGTGTTCATAGTGATTAAACAGTGTATTTTGATAATAGTAAATATCACTACCACCATGTTTTGGAAACCCAATTTTTTTTGGGATTGGATATTGCTTAACGTCTCATATTTATGCAACTTGGCTAATCGAGACGAAGGGAGGGACGTAAGGGATGACGCGGGGGGACAAGGGGTGGACAGGCCTGTGCTGGTCAGAACCAGCCACAAGCATATGGGGAGGGCAGGGGTTCCCCCACATCGTGGTCGTCTCCGTCTGTGTCATCATCCGTCCGTGTTGTCTTTGTCGTCGCCGTCGGGGAGGTAGTCAAAGGGAAGGGGTTCCCCGACGACGACCCAGAGCTCGCCATTAGTTTCAGGGAGTGAAACTCCCCTATTCACGGGCCAAACCGCGAGAAGGTGTCGAGTTGGAATTTGAAGGCCCTTGGAAACCCAACAAAGTCGTTGTCGAGGAGAACCATCCCTCCACTAGTTTCTAAATAAAGCCATATACTAGATTGCAGACCAAGCAGCAAGCCGTCAGCGCCAGCGAGCATATTTTCCAACTACCTAGCGCGAATGTGTATGCGACGACGACCCAGAGCCCGCCATTAGTTTCAGGGAGAAAAACCAGGATGAAAAATAGTGGAATCTGTTTTAGGTTGAGTCTGAAATGGATGTTAATTTTAATTTGTTTATAGAGAAATACATCTTAAGTTATAAAATGTTTGTAATATATGTAATATAATGTATAAAAAGTTTGGAAATAATATCTTATATGTGAGAGGGAGGGTTATGCAAGGCTTGCAATAAAAGTGTAAACGGGAACATCATCTACAACAACTGGCCTCATACACCATTTAGCAACGCGCCACTCGCACATACATGCAACATACACCGATGATTTTATTTGTTGCTGTGAATGCTAAATCTAAACCAAATCAAAAATGACCAAAAGTAAGTTTCTTTCAAATTAAGACAAACTAGACCTAAATAGCCCAAAATCTGTTGCTTTAACAGAGAAAATTGCAATGATGATGGCGGTGGACTTCCAGCCACATTCAATGGTTGGTGATAGGTCAGGACAAAGACAGGGAATCACACGACGCAGCTTATTGTTCTGCAAATCTATCCAACAATCCTGACCAAATTTCAACATATGGTTCTTGAACCCACTGTGGACATCAGGAACAGGTACGAGGTCAAATTAATCAGTTGAAACTATTTGCGTTGCAGCCTTGGCTGCCAAGTCAGCCTCCTCGTTGCCAGAGATACATGACCTACATGACCTACATGACCTACATGACCTACATGACCAGGGACCCAGCAGAACATGATTTTGTAGCCTCTCGCATGAAGTTTCTCCATGAAGAACTGAATGTCAATTACTAAATGGTGAGTAGAGAACATGACGTGGAGTGCCTAAAGTGCACTTAAACTATCTGAACATACCATGAAGCTTCCGCATCTTTGTTTCATAATATATTTCAAAGCTTCTCGTATGGTATACATTTCAGCAGTAAAAACAGAACACATGTCATGAAGTCTGAAACCAACACCACTGCCGCCACAATAGTAGGCGCAACCAACCTTCGAGACAGTTTTAGATCCATCAGTGAAAATGAATTTAAAGGTACGGTATTCGTGACAAATAGCTTGAAAACTAGTTTTGAAAATTACATCTGATGTTGTGGACTTATTATATCGGCAAAGGTTGGAACGAATTTCAGGTTCCGGAAGTAGCCATGGAGGGTTTTGGCTCAAAACGAAACTCAATAGATTGGGTACATAAAAATTTAAAATTCTAAAAAGATGTCTACAACGTAATCCCACTGGAAGGGTCGCCAATGGTTTGGTATCGAAGTGACGGACAAATCTCTCATCAAATAGAGCGTCATGAGATGGGTGGTTGAATGTTACCGGGTACTCATCACATGGCTCACTCACTCATCTAACAACGACTTTGGCGTTTCCCTAGTCTATTGCCATTTTCTGTTTTGGCATGGTCAGCTAGTGCTCCACAATTAAATTATTACTTAAGGCCTATAATTAATTGAAGCAGATCTAGGCCCTAGGTCATTGGTTCCCAAACTTTTTCAACTCAAGGCACCCCATTGCTACATTTAATAATTTTGCGGCACCTGTTCCAACCAAGTGGTAGTTTCGCATACTTGGAAGCTTGCTGTCATCATTCAACCGTGTTTTCACAGGTTTCTTAATAGTATCACTGCTCGTGCTTTTTACTGATTTATCCGATAGTTTTGAACATTTGTTTTCCACATCACTACTCCCTCCCGCATTCTTTCTCGATGATGTCGGGCCAGCGAGAAATGGGCGTGTTTTTTGTGTAGGATGCATGGGGCAGGGCAACAACACAACAGTTTGTTTAATAACTACCCAGGGGACACCCAGCACGGAACCAGCCCCTTGACACGTGTAACAGATCTTGTCTCACATTGAACTAAACAGAACACAACACTGGCAAACTTTAATAACACAGGCTGTACGGACGGAGCAGACTGAGTACAACACTGATACGGACGCTTCCCCGTCAAGAAATATCATTGAGATTTAAGAACAAACAAAACCTTTTAGTATCGACTGAAGTCAACAAACAGACTGATTAATTTAATTGCTTGTTTATTTAAATTCAGGGCCCGTCAACCGTTAGGTCACAATGCGCCACTCTAGCCTAGGGGAGATGGAGAGGAAAGTTCCGTGCTGGTCAGAACCAACCACGGGTAAGAGGAGAAAGTGCGAGTTCACATTGTGTCAAATATTGAAGAACCAAGACTAGCCCAAAAAACACATTACACAACAGAAGCCAACTTCTTGTGACCTAGAGAAAAACCAAGAACACACCGAAGAGTGTAGACAAAACACGTCCACCTCGGAGGCTCGGACAAGAACAACAGACTGACTGCTAGTGCGGTGTAGGCAGCAGTGGCTGTCTGCGTGCACACGATGCGCGCGCCGATCCTTTGTTGTCTGGAGTTCAATGCAGACGGCACGTGTACGCTACAGACCGTTATAAATACATTGCTTGACAAAAATTACACATTGCGCTCAATGTTTAGCGAACTTGTTTAGTTTGGCATATTAACTATTTCAAATAACTAAATAAAATGAAATTCTCAGTAAACAAATATATAACCTAATAAAATGCTATAACAAATAACTCTACTTATGTTTTTATAATATATATTTTTTAGTTTATTTATGTTAGCTTAGCTCCAATTTAAATAAAGTATTCGTTAGGCCAGTTCTACATAATAATCAACCTCCGTAACTAGGCAAATAAAAATCAAACTTAAAATAAGTTTTAGGTTAAATGAATGAATAAAGGGTGAGTCAATTGTAAGGTCACAATGCGCCGCACAATCCTAGGGGATTTTGGGAGGAAAGTCCCATGCTGGAGAGTACCAGCCATGGGTTAGAGGAGGAAAGGGCTCGGAGGGTTTTCACGTCGCGGTCGTATTAGTATTAGTCTAAGTAGTTTTAGGGCACTTTAACGGAAAAGATTATTCGCGCCTCCAAGATAATTTATTGACTACGTATTTATGTAAAATACGAAAAATAAGCCTTAATGGGTTTTGTTTCAAATCATTGTCTTCTAAAGAATTGCCAAGGCCAATAAATTAGTGAACAGACAAATCAGTGAAAGGTGTACATGCTAAAGTTGTCATATGTAGAGGAGGTAGAAAATGCCAAATTACCAAATCATAATCATAATCATAATTTTTTACTACAATTCAGAAATGAAAAAAGTCCGCCCCAACCGGGAATCGAACCACGGATCTCCAGCATTCCAGACAGGTGTCTTAACCACTAGACCATCAGGACGGGTACATTCTAATCTCTGAATTGTAGTTGCATTATACATCTAAATGGATGGAACAGTACTGCAACGAATATCTGCTGCCTGGCTTTTTTTTACTGTTATAGTTTGTCGATCAGATAACTAAGGTTAAGAAATATCACGTTTCATGGCTTCCCCACTGTAAACTATTTTTATTACCTGAAGAATGTTTTTGCCGAGAGGCACTTTCCAAACATTATTTGACGAGACCTGATCAAAGGTTGTTAGAGTGTAGTTATTTCAGATTTGAAGACGAGTTTTACCAACAAACTGAAGGTTTGGCTATGGGATCTCCATTCTCACCTTTAGTGGCCAATGTCTTCATGGATGATTTTGAAACAAAGATATTAGAGTCTGCACCACTCAAACCCAAATGTTGGCTTCGATGCATAGACGATATTTGGTTCATCTGGCCCCATGGATTAGTAAAGTTACACGAATTTCTGGTCTAAATCAACAATCAACATCAAACAATTAAATTTACCATGGAGGTGGAAATAAAAAATCAGCTGGCTTTTTTTGGATATTTTAGTGCAGAGAAATTCGGATGGGACGATTGGCCACACAGTCTACAGGAAACCTACCCACACTAATAGATACCTACATGCAAACTCACATCACCACCCCAAGCAGAAAGCTTCCGTACTGAATTGCTTGACCACTAGGGCGAGACGCCTAGCTGACGCTGACCATCTAAAGAATGAGTTAGAAGTATTGAAGAAGGCTTTCATACAAAATGGTTATAAGGAGAGAGACATTATACAGGCTTTCAACAGAGGAGTAGGGAGGGGTGAGAGACCCACTCCGGAAGTGGCAGAAGTCAAAGGAATAGCTGTGCTTCCCTTCGTACACAAGACAACGGACGAAATCAGCAGGATATTGAAGCGACACTCCATCAAGACCTGTTTTAACACTGATAGGAATTTAAATTCATTTGTAAGATCGGTGAAAGGATCAGATCCCTTAGAACACTGTGGTATATATAGAATAACCTGTGAGTGTGGGGATGTCTATGTAGGGGAGACAGGCAGAAAGATTTCAACACGGCTGAAAGAACACGAGAGTCACGTGCGTCTGGGGTTGCAGCTAAAGCTCTGGCGGATGAGAGGGGCGAACTAGACGTGAAACGGCATCAGCGACTTTCGGCGGTAGCTGACCACGCATTAGAGAATAATCACCAGATTAAGTTTGAACAAACGAAGGTCCTAGTGAGCAAGATAGGGGGTTGGAATCGCTTTTTTCGGGAAGCTATTGAAATCAAGAAACAAAGGAATAATTTTAATCGAGACAGCAGTTTTCCACTAAGTCGGGCATGGGACCCAGTGCTGAAGTTAGTTGGTGGAAAAGATGAGTTAGGAGACAGGGGCACGTTGTCGGACGTTTCCCAATTGCCAATGCCAGATGAACACACTAGCACTCAGAGCAACTCGCAACAACAAGAGTATCAGAAGAAAAAGTAGAACAGAGAATAGGATCTGAGTGGAGTATTAGTATTAGTAGTTTTAGGGCGCTTCAACGGCAAAGATTATTCGCGCCTCCAAGATATTTAGTTAACTATGTATGAATGTAAAATACGGATAATAAGGTTAAATGTGTTTTTCATATCATTGTCACAAAAAGAATTGCCAAGATCGATATATTTGTAGACAGCCAATTCGGGAAAAGGTATACATGCTAAAGTTGTCATATGTAGAAAATGTCAAATTACCAAATCATAATCATAATCATTATCAGGAAACCGTTGCCAACGTCGTCATAATGAATTGCAAGTCAACATGCTTCATGGATTTTTTTAATTTTATATGAACTGTCATAGTTTGTCGATCAGATTGCTAAGGTTTAGAAATCTGATAAGTTTTTCACTGTTTTCATAAGACAAAAGTTCTTCATATGATAGATTTAAATTTAATTGGAGTCCAAACCATCATACATAGAGCAGTCAGTCAACAAATGATGAACGGATAGCAACACATCACACGTGTCGCAAATCGGAGCAATCTTATCTCTGGTAAAAAGATAGGCATGTGTGAGGTGAGTGTGCCCTATTCGTACTCGCGCCAATACAACCTCCTCGCACGACGAGAAAGTATGGAAGAAGGGGGTCGCACCTTCAGTGAAAGACAGGGCATCACACGACGCAGCTTATTATTCTGCAAAGCAATCCAACAATCCTGACCTAATTTCAACATATGGTTCTTAACCCACTGTGGACATCAGGAACAGGTACGAGGTCAAAATCAGTAGAAACTATTTGCATTGCAGCCTTGGCTGCCAAGTCAGCCTCCTCGTTGCCAGAGATACCTACATGACCAGGGACCCAGCAGAACATGATTTTGTAGCCTCTCGCATGAAGTTTCTCCATGAAGAACTGAATGTCAATTACTAAATGGTGGGAAGAGAACATGACGCGGAGTGCCTAAAGTGCACTTAAACTATCTGAACATACCATGAAGCTTCCACATCTTTGTTTCATAATATATTTCAAAGCTTCTCGTATGGCATACATTTCAGCAGTAAAAACAGAACACATGTCATGAAGTCTGAAACCAACACCACTGCCGCCACAATAGTAAGCGCAACCAACCTTCGAGCCGGTTTTAGATCCATCAGTGAAAATGAATTTAAAGGTATGGTATTCGAGACAAATAGCTTGAAAACTACGTTGGAAAATTACATCTGATGTTGTGGACTTATTATATCGGCAAAGGTCGAAACGAATTTCAGGTTCCGGAAGTAGCCATGGAGGGTTTTGGCTCAAAACGAAACTCAATATATTGGGTACATCAAAATTTAAAATTCTAAAAAGATGTCTACAACGGAATCCGACTGGAAAGGTCGCCAAAGGTTTGGTATCGAAGTGACGGACAAATCTTTCTCATCAAATAGAGCGTCATGAGATGGGTGGTTACGCATTGCCCGGATCTCCAATACATCCGGGCAATATTCCCCCATCAAACACACTGTAAACAAAGTTAAGGGTTTCACTCTTGGCTATCAGCGTGTGTAAGCTACACTTACCCTCTACACATGGTTAGCCTAAAACATATTTGTATATTACGGTACTCTATTAGGAGTTCACAAAAGATAAAAATCATTTCGCAATAATTGGTGGCAGAATAGATTGAATTGTTTTATGAGATATGAGATATGAGAAATATGAGATAGTGTTGTCTTAGTTGTTGAACGTTGTCGTTTGAAGTAGCCGGTCCGAGAGTGAAGTGGACGGAGTGAAACAGTTACGAGTAAAAGTAAAAGTAGTAGTAGTAGAATCACTCAGGCTGGACGGACAAATCAGACTGAGCACAACATTGAGATGACGAGCGCATCCTAGACAAAGAGGCCAGAATAAAGAGAGAACTAAACCTTCGAGTATGAACAGAACAGACAACCTCCTGAATTTAACAAACATGAAACAGAACTTTACGAGGACCAAACAGACAAGAATTGTTAGGTTAGTTTGTTATTAGGGTTTTAGGACACAGAGACTTGTTCAAACAACCCATTCAGCAGTATTAGAAGCTAACTCTATGTACTGTAGAGTCTATGTTAGAACAGAACGAAGAGCAGACACAAAACACATCCACCTCAAACAAGAGCAACAGACTGACTGCCAGGAGGAGGCCGCCTCCTTCTCTAGCAGTCAGTGACCAGGACCAATCACAGCCTTGCACGCAAGGAGGCGTAGACGGCGGCTTCTTTATGAATCATGGCCGTGATTGGTCACTGTGCGAGGTGGTGGGGTGGCCACACGATGCGCGCGCCGATCCTTTGTTGTCTGGTACTTGGGAATTTGGCACATGTACGCTACAGACAATTCTTAAGACATCGACGGCGCAAATTAATTGAATTATCTTCAGTATTGATTAGTGCATCTGTCCGTTTGTGCCTAAGCACCGACTGGAATAAAAAAATTGATGAGAGTTTCAAAGTAATCTATTCTTATTTATGGTAGTTAGTAAGTTAATGCTGAATTATGACACTCGACTAGAGTTATCAGTGCCAGTAAAAAGCTTTGTTTGGTAATTTTAAAATTGTAGGTTATATTAATAGAAACCGTTTTACATTCTGATAGAAATTAAAAATAGTATTGGATTGGATATTGCTTAACGTCTCATATTTATGCAACTTGGCTTATCGAGACGAAGGGAGGGACGAAGGTATGACGCGGGGGGACAAGTGGTGGACAGGCCTGTGCTGGTCAGAACCAGCCACAAGCGTATGGAGAGGGCAGGGGTTCCCCCACGTCGTGGTCGTCTCCGTCTGTGTCATCATCCGTCCGTGTTTTCATTTTCGTCGCCGTCGGGGAGGTAGTCAAAGGGAAAAGGGAAAGATCCCCGATGACTACCCAGAGCTCGCAATTAGTTTCAGGGAGATAAACTCCCCTTATCACGGGCCAAACCACGAGAAGGTTGCGAGTTGGAATTTGATGCTGACTCGAGGACATTAGTTGCATATTATGTTACTGTGTATGGAAGCATGTACTTTATTATAATAATATTTTGACAGAACATGGTAGTATTAGCTCGATATGGGTTTAGTATTAGTAACCCTACAAATAACAATCTAAATATTCATAAACTTCATAAATTCGTATTTGGAGTCAACTCTGGTCACTGAAACAATAGCTGATTTAGTTTCCAGTAAGGTTATGGGCATCCACAGGGGGAGAAGCAATGGGAGGCAGTTGCCCCCCTTGCAATGTTAGGAGAACCAATTTTAAAATGAACAGTAAAGTCAAGTTAATGTATTAGTACTTGTAATTTTAGGGCACTTAAACAGTTAAGATTATTCGCGCCTCCAAGATAAAACAATTTCTTTATGTATGAGTTACCACCATGTAAACTTATTTTCAATAAGAGGAACGTAATGGGAGACGCGGGGCGGACAGGCCTGTGCTGGTCAGAACCAGCTACAAGCGTATGGGGAGGGCAGGGGTTCCCCCACGTCGTGGTCGTCTTTGTCTGTGTCATCATCCGTCAGTGTTATGATTGTCGTCGCCGTCGGGGAGGTAGTCAAAGGGATGGGAAAGTTCACCGACGACGACCTAGAGCTCGCCATTAGTTTAAGGGAGTAAAACTCGCCCGCCTCACGGGCCAAACCACGAGAAGGTTGCGAGTTGGAATTTGATGGTCCGAGATCCACACTCCGATCTACATGTGTAAGGCGCACTAGAATGCCAAGATCAATGGTACCACTAATACAACTCTTGACGAAGAAAATAATGTATCTTCTCTTGAATACAGCCTACAAACTAAAAATATTAAGCTTTACTCTTCTAGAATCACTTCGAGGATCACTTCAGTTCAGATAATCTATGCTCGCCCAGGAAGTCGCCACCCTGCGCCAACATTGTGGGCTATGACATAACGTGGGAAATGTTAATTATTATAAACTGTATTCCTACTCAAGGGAGACAACAGGCAAGAACTAAAATATAGCACATACTAGAATCACTTTCTTATTGACAAACTGTATTGTCTACAATGGGTAAGTGAGACATATCAAGTTCAATGACAAATGCATTCATAATATTTCTATTACAGGTAGAAATATCACATGTTGGATGTGAGATCAAAAATGCAGCCGACGAGTCAATAAAAGACCAAATGATGTTATTTGCATCTCGTTTAGGCTCATCGGTAAAAATAAGTCCTTCATTTATTTTATATATTACTTAAGAAATCTTACAAAATTTACAACCATTCCAATGGACGACGACGTGAAAAACTTGGGCGCTTAAACCGGTTAAGTCATATTGCGCCACCTTTGATATTGAAAGTAATAAAACAAGTTTATAGTGTGTTTTATGATTATATTGTTTTCTAAGTTTATAAAGAAAAGAAAATTATAGTGATGATATTAGTATTAGTATAAGTAGTTTTAGGGCGCTTTAACACCTAAGAATATTCCCGCCTACAAGATATAAAGATTTCTATAATTGTGAGTTACCACCATGTATGTGTGTGTTTTCCATGGGGAGGGACGTAAGGGGAGACACAGAGGGACAAGGGGTGGACAAGCCTGTGCTAGTCAGAACCAGCCACAAGCATATGGGGAGGGCAGGGGTTCCCCCACGTCGTGGTCGTCTCCGTCTGCGTCATCATGCGTCCGTGTTGTAATTGTCGTCGCCGTCCGGGAGGTAGTCAAAGGAAAGGGTTTGATTGGATATTGCTTTACGTCTCATATTTATGCAACTTGGCTAATCGAGACGAAGGGAGGGACGTAAGGGATGACGCGGGGGGGACAAGGGGTGGACAGGCCTGTGCTGGTCAGAACCAGCCACAAGCATATGGGGAGGGCAGGGGTTCCCCCACGTCGTGGTCGTCTCCGTCTGTGCCATCATCCGTCCGTGTTGTCTTTGTCGTCGCCGTCGGGGAGGTAGTCAAAGGGAAGGGGTTTCCCGACGACGCCAGCCAGCGCCAGCCAGAGACCACTGTGGTGGACAGTATCGAGAAGTTTCAAGATGGAATCACGGGCCGACGAGTAGACCCAACAGGCATAGTCCATTACGGACCTAACCAGTGAACCATATATTTGCAAAAGACATGTCCTGTCCGCACCCCATGAAGTGTTACTAAGAACTTGAAGGATATTTAATTTCAACATACATCGTTTGCGCAATTCTGTGACGTGATATCTCCAATTTAGTTTAGTATCAAACTCCAAGCCAAGAACGCGAACGTGTGGTTTAAATTTAAGTTGCATACCGTTAAGGGTAAGACGTGGATCAACGTGCATATTCCGACTGCGACAAAAGTGAATGCATTGTGTTTTATCGGCAGAAACTTTTGTGCCACGTGCTCGGGCCCAATCACCGATGTTGTTCAATGCAATCTGTAGATGTCGTTCGGCAACGGAAATGTTGACCGACCTATAGAAAATCCCCAAGTCGTCGACGAATAAGTAGGACATGATGGACTTTGGTATGCACGAGGTGACACTGTTAATTGAGATTGCAAACAGGGGAACCGAAAGGACAGATCCTTGAGGAACTCCCGTTTGCAGTTCATATGGGTCTGATAAAATGTTTTTTATCCGTACTTTAAATGTTCTATCATGAAGAAAGTTCTGTATGACCTGGGCAAGTGACCTTTAAAATCCCACTCGTGAAGTTGTTGTAATATGGAATAGCGCCACGTTGTGTCATATGCATTCTCTATGTCAAAGAGTACACCTATTACGTGCTGTTTAGCCACATAACCTTCTTGGATGAAGGTTTCCAAACGCACGAGGTGGTCGATTGAACTTCATCGCTGTCGAAATCCACACTGAACATTAGTAAGCAAGCCACGAGATTCCAATAGCCACATCAGGCGCTTATTGACCATCTTCTCAAACAATTTGCAGAAGCAACTTGTAAGAGATATGGGTCGATAAGAGCTGGGTGAGGTTTTGTCTTTACCTGGTTTCAAAAGCGGAATTAAAATAGCCCTACGCCAGGCGTCAGGAAATCCGTCCGATAACTATAACGAATTTAGGAAGATTTGATTGGATATTGCTTAACGTCTCATATTTATGCAACTTGGCTAATCGAGACGAGCAGAATAATCTCAAGAGAGTGGTCAGTCAGGTGGATGAACATTTCATTGTGGAGCTTGTCTTCGCCCGCGGCAGTTTTCCTTAAGGAGTTGATGGCAGTGCGCAATTTCCCAAAACGTAAAAGGCCGATTGTTAATTTCAGTATTGTCGGAAGCAAATGTAAGCCGTAGTTGTTCGCTTCTTTGTTTCCGCTGAAGAAAGACTGCATCATGGCGAGCGTTGCTGCTCACCGAAGCAAAGTGACTGGCAATCAACGACACTACGTCATGCGGTGAAGTAACAAGCGCCCCATTGTCCAGGATGGCCGGAGTAGACGACATTGGGCGTCCGCAAATGGACTTAATCTTCTTCCACACTGTGCTGGAATTTGTATTATGGGTAATAGTGGAGACGTAGTCCCTCCACGAATTCTTCTAACTCTGTTTAATGATGTAACGGGCCTTGGCCTTCAGGCGTTTGAAGGCCATCAAGTTCTCAGATAGAGGGTATGTATTGAATGGTCTGTTAGCATTTTTTCGGGCTTTTATTGCTTTTATTATATGTTTTTACAGAAGGTACCAGGCATAGGCCTAAAATGGCACACATGGCAATTGTTGAAGCTATCAGATTCAAGCGGAAATTACAACCTCCAGATGTCTCAGCTCACGTGATTACAACCTACATCCGAGATCGCTACGGGGCAATACTCCCAAATACCATTCGATATTTTAATTTTTATTGTTACAATGTGACTTCACTCCTTACGACGACGACGTGAGAAACGAAGGCGCTTCAACCGGTTAGGTCCTTTGCGCCGTCTGTGATAATGAAAATTGATGAAATGAACTAATGGTGTGATTGATGATTATATAGTTTTCTAAGTGTATCAATAACAAAATAAAATGATGACGATGAAAGTAATAGCAACACGAAAGTTATGTATGTGAATGAAAATAAACTTCACTCCCTAACAACAGTTTGTTTAAAGCCAATGGTAGCACCCATGCGACCTTGTACCCTTGACTTTAGCCGCGTATTTATTCTTACTGCAATTTTAACGTGAATTGGACCTCTGTGTGGATAAGGAGACAGAACAAACCCTCTAAGGACCAGTTGCCCAATTGTTTGTACAAACAGCTTGTTTCATATAATATTGACATCATTACAGGTCATGTTTAACAAACTGACAAACGATTGAAAACTTGTCCATTAGGCCATTTTGATGTTATATTTTATTATATTCATGAATCATTTGACATTTTTGTGTTCTCATGTGGCCATTTCTAACCAATACCATTATACTTCTTATGTTCACATGGTTAATAAGATTTAAACAGAAACAGGAAAACGACAAATTATTCACATGTCAGCCTACTTACAAGAAGCTCAAGTTATAAAGATTTGATACCACAACATACAAAAACAAATAAATTGACAAATAAACACCCCCTGACACATAACCAGGTTTTAGTAAATGCACTTTATTTAGCTGGGTGGTTTTCTCCGCCTTATTTATTAATTCAATTCATTAATTCAAGGTTTGAACGATGCCGCACATTCAAAAATGCGCAAACTGCAGACTTGGTCGGCACCTGACCAAGTCGTGCATGCGCCCTTTTTGGCGGACCTTGCTGCAAGTGCAACCATCGTCGCCGACTACGCCGCAGCCCCGGCCCCCAAGCGCGTTGCCCAAGTCGAGGGGGGGGATCGCGCCACTTGCCAAGTCGGAGAGCCAGTCCTCTCGAATGACACCGTCGCCGCCGCCGCGCGGGACCACAAAAGAGCACCCCACCCAGATGTGGTCAATGCCACTGATTGATTTCGAACAACCTTCTCGAACCAAGACCTCTGGGGTGAAGTGACCCCCAACATCGCCCCCCACAAAGGTCAAAACACCGTGGCCGCCGGCAAAGGCAAGGGAAACAAAGAGACCGCCGCCGACCACGTCTGAGTCACAATCTCACGACGAGAGGCAGGAGAGTCTGTCTCGGATCTCGCGCGAGGTTATCGAGGAGGAGAGGTTGGCACTGCAAGAATTGCACAAGCTCTCAATTGTGCCGCCAAAAGTGAGGCCCATCCCCGACTCGTCCCCCGTGGCTCGAAAAAGGAAGTGCGTTTTTGGTAATGATCACATTGAATCCTTAAAGGACCTTAACGCAAAACTCAGTGTTATACAAGATGTGCAGCAAATAAGAAATTTCAAAGCTGGAGCACTGTCCCAACCCTCGCAGTTTGAGATAAATTTAAGGAAAAAATACAGGGCTGAAACACAGTGCAGTGCAGTATAGTGACGTGGCAGACGGATTGATACTCTACTCGCGCCTAGAACTTTCGAGACAGTTCCAGGCTATACTACTGCCAAGACTGAAGCCACGAATTGTACTATGCAGCTTAATAACATCAACTGCAGTAATTTCGCCCAACTGAGCCAACAGAGGCGTCGGTAGGCTCTTACAGCTTCAAGCCAAGTACAAATCATTTAACTTGTAAGTACATTAAGGGGTGAGCCCATTAGGGGCCCCCCAGGTCGGCGTCTAGACGCTCTCGTCACGGAGCCTTGGACAATTAGTGGCCTTGGCTATTTGTTTCTTAGTCAGGACTGGGGGGTACAAGGCAGTAGGACCTGTAGGGGACTTCAGGTGACACTGACCTGTTTGTCCCACCTCCGCTTGCCCTCCCTCGAACCCTGAAATTTTTTCATGACTGGCTTATGCCTACTCCCCAAGTTGTATTAGCTTATTATTGACTGGCCAAGTGCCTAATAACCACATTTTTAATATTTTTATAATTGACAAACAAGATACTATTTTAATACTTGACCAATCATATTTTAATATCTTTTTAAAGTATGACAATTCATTATTTATAATCACGACACCGCCTTATCAAAGGTACTATGGGCTCAAATGAGGAGAACCCTAATTTAGTCTCTAACAATGGTGGCCAGCTACCAGCCAACATCAAGGTCAAGACGCTCGGTCTTCAACCGAACGAACTTGCAGAGATAAAAAACATCAGTTCCGTTGATTTTAAACTCCGACCCAGGTGTAACTCTCTGGGCGATAAGCCAAACAGAGTTAAAGAATTCCTCAACGTGAATAACACAAAGCCCGAGAAAGGCCCCGCAACGACAAAATCCAAAAAGCGAAAGCATGGTAGTCCAGATTTAAAACCTCACTACCCAGTCTCAACAGCTGTCCCTGTGGCTACTGCAAATAGATTCGATCCACTGACTGACCTAACTGATGATGGTCAAGTTAATCAACTAACAAAGGAAGTGGAAGTGGGCGATAATGGCGAAAACCTCCATAATATGGAAAATGCCAAAAAACAACCTCCACCACCACCCATTATAGTCCAAGAATTCAAAAACTTTACTAGAATTTCAAATTTGATTCAAGAGTCATGCGAAAACCAAATTACCTTCGTAGCCAGAGGCAATAGCACCAAGTTAAGTACGCTATCTGCCAATGACTACCGAAAGGCAACAGCTATCCTAAAACAAAATCAGGTTGAGTACCATACATTTACCCCTATAGGTGAAAGGGCAGCTAAATGGGTAATAAAGGGCCTTGACAAAACTACAGAAATTGACTATGTCAAAGCAGGGCTTGAAACTGCAGAGATAAACTATGAATCGGTTACTCAAATGAGAAGCCAACGAGGTGACAAACCACTCCTACCTCTATTTTTAGTAAAAGTGGATCCCTCCGAAAACGGTAAGATTCAACAAATTAAACGACTATGCATGACTATAGTTACAATTGATAAATTCAGGGCCCCTTCAGGGCCTCCGCAGTGCTACAAGTGCCAAAAATTTGGACATGTGGCAAGACACTGTGAAAGGCAGTTCAAATGCCTCAAGTGCGGGAACAGCCACCCAACCAGTGACTGTAAGAAAGACAGATTCACCCCCCCAACCTGTGCGAATTGTAAAGAAGCTCACACAGCAAACTGGCGTGGGTGCCAGACCTACATTACTGCCAGGAATAAGATGAACGGTCAGTCACAAAAAACAAGTAAGGGAGCAATCCCAGCGCAAAAGTACAGGGACGCTCCTGCCCCTACTACTAAAGCATGGCAATCTACTAACAGAACCAAGTCCTACCATCAAGATGCCTTGGATTTCCCAGAACTCACAGATATCCCCACAACTGGTAAACATATTAAGGCCAACCGGTCAAGGCAGGCTCAAAATCAAAGTAGATCATCAATGCGCAGGACAAGTGTCTCTAGCTCAGTGAATGGTTTATCCAGTAACGAATCTAGTTGCTCGGACAGTGAGGAGAGCGACACAGGTACAGTCAGACGGACCAGTAACTCAAAAAACAATCACGTTGGCAGTAAAAGCCTGAAGGATAGACCCTCTCAGGAAAGCAGCAAACCCAGAGATACTATTACTGACAACTTGAATCTTAAAGATGTGGTAAATTGGGCCACTTCACTACTCGAAGACCTAAACTCCGCCAAATGCGGCGATGACCGATTAGATATTATAATTTCGAGGGCCACGCCACTCTTTCTAGCTAAGCTCATAAGAACCCAACATGGCAACAAGCCAGAGACTGGACATTGAACAAAATGTCAAGTGTATGGCCTGGAACGCCAATTCTATACTGGGAAAAAAGGACGAATTTGCTGAATTCCTGAGGGAGCACGACATCCAGGTAGCACTCCTTAGTGAAACCTTTTTAAAAGCTAACAGTAATTTTAAAATACAAAATTATAAAATCTATTGTAATGACAGAGATGGCCAAGGTGGTGGAACGGCCATCTTAGTTAAGAATAACCTAGTGCATCATTGTTATGATGTCCCGGCTCTAGAGTCCCTGGAAGCCACCATAGTAATGCTACAATTAAGAAACGAGTTAATTAAGCTTGTATCAGTATATAAATCCCCCCGCAAAGTTCTAGTCACAGCTGACCTTGACAAACTTTGCGGTGCAACGCAAACAACCATAATTGCAGGTGATTTTAATTGTAAACACCGTGCCTGGAATTCCAGAATGTCTAACAAAAATGGTAAATCCCTATTTGAATATTGTTTAAAGAGAGGCATCCAGCCCCTTGGGCCGGATACTCCCACCCACTATCCTGACTCTGGTGCCCGCCCTGATGTACTGGACATAGTCTAAGGAGCCAATCTAACTTATTCAATTGATATTGCAGCTTTGCAGGAATTAAATTCCGACCATAATCCTATAGTATTTAACTATGGCAATAATCCTATGACTGAAACAATATCTCCTAAGATTAATACCAGACACACGGACTGGGCTTTATATACTTCCTACGTGAATGATCACGTCAATACCTCTAATCCACCCATGAACTCAAGGGAGGATATAGATAATTGTATTATTAATCTAACTAAGATCATGACCACATCCCTTATGGAAAGTACACCACCACCGCCCAAAAAAGGTGAATCCAGGTTTAAATTACCCACTAGGATAATTAAGGCCATACAAAATAAAAACAAAATCCGAAGGGTGTGGCAGAAACTGCGAACTCCTAATTTGAAAACACTACTCAACACATTACAGACCGACATTAAGTCAATGATTGCGGAATATCGCAACGACCAATGGGCCGCCATGCTCACTGAGCTAAATGTGCAAGATAATTCTATCTGGCACATGACAAAAAGCCTCTTAAGAATAAGACAAACTAATCCGCCCCTTCACGGTCTGAATGGGATGGCATATAGCTCTGTAGATAAAGCTAATGCAATGGCCGACACGCTGGAGCAGACGTTCCAGCCTAACGACGATCCCAGTAACATTGACCAAATTGATATGGTGGAATATGCTGTATTTAATATAATCAATAACATTGAACCAGGCGAGGAGGATGCCATCAAAGCATGCTCCCCGGCTGAGGTAAAAGGCATTATAGCCACTTTAAAAAATAAAAAAGCCCCAGGGGTGGATGGGATCCCCAATACAGCATTTTAGCACCTTCCGAAGAGGGCATTAGTATTAGTCACTAACATTTTTAACGCAATGTTACGTACGGGATATTTCACCGACGAAATGAAAAAATCAAAGATTATATTGTTTAACAAACCTGGGAAAGACCCTACATTTCCACAAAACTATCGTCCAATAAGTCTTCTTACAGGCCTATCTAAAATCTTTGAAAGGGTAATTCTAGCCAGAGTTAACAAACATCTTAGGGACAAAAAAGTTTAAATCAATGAACAATTTGGATTTAGGGGAAGACACTCTACAACTCACCAGTTAGTAAGGGTAGTGGAGCACATTTCAGAAGGATTTAATACCAACCGGGTAACTGCAATCGCATTTCTAGACGTGGCCCAAGCCTTTGATCGTGTGTGGCACGATGGCTTAATTTACAAATTGCACAAGACAGGACTTCCTTTATATCTCACTAAACTCATCTATCCTATCTACATAACCGTACATTTTAAAAAACAAATTGGCAAATGCCACATCGACATCTAGGGATATCCAATCTGGAGTCCCACAAGGCTCAATATTGGGGCCAGTTTTATTTACAATCTTTATTAACGACCTGCCCCGGGTGGCCGGGGTGGAATATGCCATTTATGCAGATGACACTGCTTTAATAGCTAGATCATGGCATGCCAATAGGGCATTTGAATTATTGCAAAAAGCCTTAGATGCTCTAGAATACTGGTACGAGCTCTGGAGAATAAAAATTAATGTAACTAAGAGTGACTCGGTGCTGTTCACTAAACGCAGAGCGGCCAAATTTACTGAGCATGAGGACTTGGTCTTATTTGACGAGGATATTCCCACCAATAAGTCCGCAAAATACCTTGGGGCCATCCTGGATAGCAAATTAACTTGGTAAGAACACATTGACAGTGTGGCAGCTAAGGCGTCCAAACGTCTTAGCATGCTTCACTGCCTACTTAATAAAAAGAGCAGTCTCTCGATGGCCAACTCAGTACTGCTATATAAAACGCTAGTCAGGCCAATTCTTGTGTACGCTGCCCCGGCATGGGCAACGGCCTGCAAGTCTTCTATTGACAAACTACAACGCGTACAAAACAGAGCCCTACGCATGGCCACCAAAGCCCCAAGGTACGTGCGGAACGTTGACATCCATAGTGACCTCCAGATTGGCTCCTTGCGCAGCTTTATGCTGAAAATCCATCAATTTGTTTTTTAATAAAATAGGGGACGAGTGGGAATCCACTAATTGATGCCTTAGGCAACTATGATGTAGAACAAATACAAAAACACAAAAGACCCAAAATGGCCTTGGCCATGCTGGGGCCCTAAACAATATGTTTTATAAAGAAAAACGTGGGCGGGATCACCCCCCCTATGATTTCACTAACATGCTAGCCTGAGGCTAGCGTTTTAAATCACTATTATTTTGGTTTTTATATAACAAACTGGTAGCACAGTTCTTCAAACTGTGCCACTAGCTTTAATTGACGCACTGCATGTGCTATGACTACCTTCTATGACAAAGCACTAAGTGCACAAAAGCAATGACACAAAAAACACCCTTAATATAATATCATGACTCCGGCACTACCTGCAAAGGTAGTAACGGTAATCTTATAGACAAGTATAAATATGTCAGGTGCTTAAATTAATTCAGATGATCCTATTAAGAGCTTAGGCTCGTTGTAGGCACATGACGCAAAGGCCTAAGGGCCTTTGAGTTTAAAGAAGTTCTCGTCGTCAGGGCTGAAAAGACGAGACATGATAAACTATTCGGGTCATTGCCATCAGTCAGTGAAACTATTGATTTGTCTTAATCGTGAATTTTTTTAATAAAAGTTTTTTTGCAATACCTTTACATAAACAATACAGGACTGATAAGGAGAGATATGATAAACTATTTCGGCCATTGCCCTCAGTCAGTGATACTTTTGATTTGTCTTAATCGTGATTGTTTTTTGCTGAAACATTGCTGTAAATTGACTTGTTTCAAGTGCATTCTATTCTATATAGTGATGAATAGAACATTAATTTAAATTGAATTTCAACTGCATTTTTGTTGTGAATATTTTGAAAACATTGCTGTAAATTGACTTATTCAACTGCATTATTGTTGTGTAATATATTGACAAAACATTGCTATAAATTTACTTGTTTCAAGTGCATTCTTATGCATTCTATAAAGTGACAAATTAAACATTTATTTAAATTGAATTTCAACTGTAGTATATTTTGAGAAACATTTCTGTAAATAGACTTTTTCTACTGCATTCTTGGTGTGTATATTTTGAAAAACATTGTTGTAAATTGATGTTTCGAACAATAACAACAATAAATATTGTTTACATGTCAACTCTCTTGGCAGCTATCCACACTGGTGTTAGTGTTTACTTGATGATCGAGCACTCACATACCGGCTCTACCACCCTGCCCCATCCCCACAATCGGTCCTAACGGCCCTCTAAAAATACCTGAGAAATAGTCTCACTTGAATGGTTCAGTGTTCCAGCACATTTTGATTAAAAAATCATAACAATGCAGTTTAAAGTTTAGGAGCACATTCGGTAGGTACAACGTAAGCCAAACTCGGGCATAAGCACGATAAACCAGATTAAACAACCGTTCGAAAATTGGTGTTCTTCCGGGCCCAGAACCAGTATTTAATTCGAAGGAATAGACACGCCTGGTAACATATGCGGACGGGAAAGCCCGTAGAGGCTTTTCTCTCAAGCGCCATGATTTTTTATACAATTGCCGACGTTGTTCGGAGTGAGGGGAGGGAGCCTTTAAATGGCGTAAACCTACTGTGAGGGAAAAAAGGCGATTGGATATTGCTTAACGTCTCTTATTTATGCAACTTGTCTAATCGAGACGAAGGGTGGGACGTAAGGGGTGACGCGGGGGGACAAAGGGTGGACAGGCCTGTGCTGGTCAAAACCAGCCACAAGCGTTTGTGTAGGGCAGGGGTTCCCCCACGTCGTGGTCGTCTCCGTCATTGTCATCATCCGTCCGTGTTGTCATTGTCGTCGCCGTCGGGGAGGTAGTCAAAGGGAAGGGGAAAGTCCACGACGAGATCTTTAGTGTCAGAAGTACGTCTGAGCGGGTGGTTCAAACGTTCAGAGAACCTCATGATTGAAGTCGGGCACCGGGACATTATTGATGATCCCAGCCACATTAACAACGCGATGAGTTGGGCTTCCTTTCTTTGTCAAAAGTGGCAATTACATTTGTGTTGAGATAGGGCACCTCTTCAAGGTAACCCTTTCAAAAGAAAAGGAAGCTTTTCTGTCCTCTGCAACTTCTCTGCAGAGGGGGTAATTGCACTCACCATGATTGTATTCAAATACAAGAGAATGCCATATGTGTCCGGCCACAATGCCTGAAGGATTCATTGCGGAGAAGACAGGCAGTGGCTGGATGCAGGGAGAGGGTTTCCTCTCTTATTGAAAGCACTTTCACGCTTGGTTAGTAAAAGTTGATCCAGCTGCCAGTCTTGTTGATCCTCGATGGTCACCGTTCTCACATGAACCTCGATGTCGGTGAGTTCTGTGACTCGCACGGCATCATTTTGTTGCTATTGTACCCAATTTCACCCACATCATTCAGCCATGTGATGTGGGGATTTTTGGTCCGGTGAAAGCGGCATCGGGTGCAATGGTAGATGAAACAAGTACGTCGAAATTTGAGGGCGTTACTAAGGCTAACTTTGCTCGCAAATTCAAAAACGTCTTGGTGGATACCGTTAACCCCATAAGGGCCCAGAATGCTTTCCGTACATGTGGGATAAATCCCTTCAACAGTGACGGTATCAACTTTAAAAAGTGCGTTGTCGATATTATGAACAATGATGTAGACATCGCACCCTCTGGTGAAGAGATGCAACCACATGTCGAAGAGCTTTCTACCTAGCTTCGGGATGCGCTCTTCACACTGACAAATCTTAAGATAAATATCCTGCCTGATCTTCTTCGCCAATTCGATACGGCAAAGGAGTTTGGGAGAGAATGGCATGGACAGTTGGCACACTCCACGCTATTTACCATTTTCGGATCTCCCCTGCGACAATCGTAGAAGCTGTTGACAATTGTGCATGTATCAGAAGTTGCAGAAATTGTAAATGCAGCCGAGGTCACCAAGTTCGGACGGTTGGACGACTCTCAATCATTGCTAATTGATGACCCAGAACATCTAACGCTTCTAGAATCCAAAAATTTGTATCAATCTTCATCATCAAACTGTGTGGCTGGTCCATCTTCATCTTATTCAAATTCAAATCATGTTCCCTCTATTTCACATATCGCCGGTCCGTAGAAATCACATCAATCACCGCATGTCCCTATCTTTTCCATGTACAACATCACCAACCCTCAAAGTTATTTCACAAACATTTGCCACTAGTATCAATTTGCCCATTATATTGCTCACAATGCTCAAAACAGTGGAATGCCGTTTAAACTAAGCACTTTCTTCCAAACTGAGGAACGTCTGTTGCCGATTTGCAGTCTCAAAAAAGGCATACGCTGTACTTTGCAATGGCTCACCTCACAGAGGACGACCGCATTCAAGTGACGAAATGGGAGACCATGTTGCATGGCAAATGCGTAGACGACATCTCGGAGTACGGATAGATTAGGTATTTGATAGTAAAAAGTGACAGAGAGACTGTTGATTTTATTTTTGTGTTTTGTTATTCAAATTCGAATTGTCAAATAAGTCTTCATAATTTATATTGTTAATCGTTATGTAGGAATTTGTCAAGGAATCTGCATTCCGTATCTTGCATGTAACTTGAGTATGTAATAATTATTGTCATAAGAATACAGCCCACAGACAAGCTTATGAAAGCTTTGTGGGCAATCGATTTGATTGGAATTGCTTTACGTCTCATATTTATGCAACTTGGCTATTCGAGACAAAGGGAGGGACGTAAGGGATGACGCAGGGCGACATGGGGTGGACAGGCCTGTGCTGGTCAGAACCAGCCACAAGCGTATGGGGAGGGCAGGGGTTCCCCCACGTCGTGGTCGTTTCGTCTTGTGTCATCATCCGTCCGTGTTGTCATTGTCGTCGCCGTCGGGGATGTAGTCGAAGGGAAGGGGAAAGTTCCCCGACTACGACCCAGAGCTCGCCATTTGTTTCAGGGAGAAAAAACTCCACTTTTCACGTGCCAAACCACGAGAAGGTTGCGAGTTGGAATTTGATGGCCCATTGCTTTCGGACGTAAGAAATACGATATTTATAAGGGGGATCTAAAACTGCATTGTGGGATGGATTTTTGGGGTTACCTTTTAACGTTGCCACATAATTCAATAGTATAGTAGATAGTATAGTATAGTATAGTAGTATAGTAGTAGTAAATGCACTTTATTTAGCTGGGTGGTTATCTCCGCTCTCACACATAACCTGGTTTTAGTAAATGCACTTTATTTAGCTGGGTGGTTTTCTCCGCCTTACTTATTAATTCAATTCATTGATTCAAGGTTTGAACGATGCCGCACATTCAAAAATGCTCAAACTGCATACTTGGTCGGCACCTCGTGCATGCGCCCTTTTTGGCGGACCTTGCTGCAAGAGCAACCATCGTCGCCGACTACGCCGCAGCCCCGGCCCTGCCCCCGCCCGAGAAGTCGAAGACTAGCCAGACCTCTCCGAGAGGGGTGAAACCATCGTCGCCGTCGGCCCGGCCCCCGACCAAGATCGCAATACCAAATCAAAAACAACTAACCAGTCCACCAAGATGACGCAACCATCGTCGGCGCCACCAACTACGCCGCAGCCCCGGCCCCCAAGCGCGTTGCCCAAGTCGAGGGGGGGGATCGCGCCACTTGCTAAGTCGGAGAGCCAGTCCTCTCGAATGACACCGTCGCCGCCGCCGCGCGGGACCACTATAGAGCCCCCCACCCAGATGTGGTCAATGTCACTGCTTGATTTCGAACAACCTTCTCGAACCGAGACCTCTCGGGTGAAGCGACCCCCAACAGCGCCCCCCACAAAGGTCAAAACACCGTGGCCGCCGGCAAAGGCAAGGGCAACAAAGAGACGGCCGCCGACCACGTCCGAGTCATAATCTCACGACGAGAAGCAGGAGAGTCTGTCTCGGATCTCGCGCGAGGTTATCGAGGAGGAGAGGTTGGTACTGCAAGAATTGCACAAGCTTTCAATTGTGCCGACAAAAGTGAGGCCGATCCCCGACTCGCCTCCTGTGGCTCGAAAAAGGAAGTGCGTTATTGGTAATGATCACATTGAATCCTTAAAGGACCTTAACGCAAAACTCAGTGTTATACAAGATGTGCAGCGAATAAGAAATTTCAAAGCTGGAGCACTGTCCCAACCCTCGCAGTTGGAGATAAATTTAAGGAAAAAATACAGGGCTGAAAAGGCGAGACATGATAAACTATTTGGGCCATTGCCCTCAGTCAGTGAAACTATTGATTTGTCTTAATTGTGATTGTTTTTTGCTGAAACATTGCTGTAAATTGACTTGTTTCAAGTGCATTCTATTCTATATAGTGATGAATAGAACATTAATTTAAATTGAATTTCAACTGCATTTTTGTTGTGAATATTTTGAAAAACATTGCTGTAAATTGACTTATTCAACTGCATTCTTGTTGTGTAATATTTTGACAAAACATTGCTATAAATTTACTTGTTTCAAGTGCATTCTTATGCATTCTATAAAGTGACAAATAGAACATTTATTTAAATTGAATTTCAACTGTAGTATATTTTGAAAAACATTCCTGTAAATAGACTTTTTCTACTGCATTCTTGGTGTATATTTTGAAAAACATTGTTGTAAATTGATGTTTCGAACAATAACAACAATAAACATTGTTTACATGTCAACTCTCTTGGCAGCTATCCACACTGGTGTTAGTGTTTACTTGATGATCGAGCATTCACATACCGGCTCTACCACCCCCGGCCCCATCTCCACAATCGGTCCTAACGGCCCTCTAAAAATACCTGAGAAATAGTCTCACTTGAATGGTTCAGTGTTCCAGCACATTTTGATTAAAAAATCATAACAATGCAGTAAAAAGTTTAGGAGCACATTCGGTAGGTACAACGTAAGCCACACTCGGGCAAAAGCACGATAAACCAGATTAAACAACCGTTCGAAAATTTTTGTTCTTCCGGGCCCAGAACCAGTATTTAATTCGAAGGAATAGACACGCCTGGTAACATATGCGGACGGGAAGGCCCGTAGAGGCTTTTCTCTCAAGTGCCATGATTTTTTAAACAATTGCCGACGTTGTTCGGAGTGAGGGGAGGGAGCCTTTGAAAGGCGTAACCTTACCGTGAGAGAAAAAAGGCGATTGGATATTGCTCAACGTCTCTTATTTATGCAACTTGGCAAATCGAGACGAAGGGTGGGACGTAAGGGGTGACGCGGGGGGACAAAGGGTGGACACTAGACAGGCCTGTGCTGGTCAAAACCAGCCACAAGCGCATGTGGAGGGCAGGGGTTCCCCCACGTCGTGGTCTTCTCCGTCAGTGTCATCATCCGTCCGTGTTGTCATTGTCGTCGCCGTCGGGGAGGTAGTCAAAGGGAAGAGGAAAGTCCACGACGAGATCGTTAGTGTCAGAAGTACGTCTGAGCGGGTGGTTCAAACGTTCAGAGAACCTCATGATTAAAGTCGGGCACCGGGACATTATTGATGATCCCAGCCGCATTAACAACGCGATGAGTTGGGCTTCCTTTCTTTGTCAAAAGTGGCAATTACATTTGTGTTGAGAGGGCACCTCTTCAAGGTAGCCCTTTTAAAAGAGAAGGAAGCTTTTCTGTCCTCTGCAACTTCTCTGCGGAGGGGGTAATTGCACTCACCATGATTGTATTCAAATACAAGAGAATGCCATATGTGTCCGGCCACAATGCCTGAAGGATTCATCGCGGAGAAAACAGGCAGTGGCTGGATGCAGGGAGAGGGTTTTCCAATCTTATTGCAAGCACATTCACGCTTGGTCAGTGAAAGAGTTGATCCAGCTGCCAGTCTTGTTGATCCTTGATGGTCACCGTTCTCACATGAACCTCGATGTCAGTGAGTTCTGTGACTCGCACGGCATCATTTTGTTGCTATTGTACCCAATGTCACCCACATCATTCAGCCATGTGATGTGGGGATTTTTGGTCCGGTGAAAGCGGCATGGGGTGCAATGGTAGATGAAACAATTACGTCGAAATTTGAGGGCGTTACTAAGGCTAACTTTGCTCGTTAATTCAAAATGGTCTTGGTTGATACCGTTAACCCCATAATGGTCCAGAATGCTTTCCGTACATGTGGGATAAATCCCTTCAACAGTGACGCTATCAACTTTGTCAAGTGCGTTGTTGATATAATGAACAATGATGTAAACATCGCACCCTCTGGTGAAGAGATGCAACCACATGTCGAAGAGCTTTCTACCTAGCTTCGGGATGCGCTCTTTGCACTGACAAATCTTAAGATAAATATCCTGCCTGATCTTCTTCGCCAATTCGATGCGGCGAAGGAGTTTGGGAGAGAATGGCATGGAGAGTTGGCACACTCGACGCTATTTACTTTTTCAGATCTCCCCTGCGGCAATAATAGAAGCTGATTACAATTGTGCTTGTATCAGAAATTGCAGAAATTGTAAATGCAGCCGAGGTCACCAAGTTCGGACGGTTGCACGACTCTCAATCATTGCTTATTGATGACCCAGAACATCTAACGCTTCTAGAATCCAAAAATTTGTATCAATCTTCATCATCAAACTGTGTGGCTGGTCCATCTTCATCTTATTCAAATTCAAATCATGTTCCCTCTATTTCACATATCGCCGGTCCGTAGAAATCACATCAATCACAGCATGTCCCCATCTTTTCCATGTACAACATCACCAACCCTCACAGTTATTTCACAAACATTTGCCACTAGTATCAATTTGCCCATTATATTGCTCACAATGCTCAAAACAGCGGAACGCCGTTTAAACTAAGCACTTTCTTCCAAACTGAGGAACGTCTGTTGCCGATTTGCCGTCTCAAAAAAGGCATACGCTGTACTTCGCAATGGGTCACCTCACAGAGGACGACCGCATTCAAGTGAAGAAATGGGAGACCATGTTTCATGGCAAATGCATAGACGACATCTTGGAGTACGAATAGATTCAGTATTTGATAGTAAAAAGTGACAGAGAGACTGTTCATTTTATTTTTGTGTTTTGTTATTCAAATTTGAATAATCAAATAAGTCTTCATAATTTATATTGTTAAACGTTATGTAGAAATTTGTCATGGAATCTGCATTCCGTATCTTGCATGTAACTTGAGTATGTAATAATTATTGTCATAAGAATATAGCCCACAGACAAGCTTATGAAAGCTTTGTGGGCAATCGATTTGATTGGAATTGCTTTTCGTCTCATATTTATGCAACTTGGCTAATCAAAACAAAAGGAGGGACGTCAAGGATGACGCGGGGGGACATGGGGTGGACAGGTCTGTGCTGGTCAGAACCAGCCACAAGCGTATGGGGAGGGCAGGGGTTCCCCCACGTCGTGGTCGTTTCGTCTTGTGTCATCATCCGTCCGTGTTGTCATTGTCGTCGCCGTCGGGGAGGTAGTCGAAGGGTTGAGGAAAGTTCCCCGACGACGACCTAAAGCTCGCCATTAGTTTCAGGGAGTGAAACTCCCCTATTCACGGGCCAAACCGCGAGAAGGTGTCGAGTTGGAATTTGAAGGCCCAAATAAAGCAATTATTATTATTGGATATTGCTAAACGTCAAATATTTGTGCAACTAGGCTAATCGAGACGAAGGGAGGGACGTAAGGGATGACGCGGGGGGACAAGGGGTGGACAGGCCTGTGCTGGTCAGAACCAGCCACAAGCATATTGGGAGGGCACAGGTTCCCCCACGTCGTGGTCGTCTCCGTCTGTGTCATCCGTTCGTGTTGTCATTGTCGTCGCCGTCGAGGAGGTAGTCAAAGGGAAGGGCTAAGTCCCCGACGACGGCCCAGAGATCGCACATTAGTTTCAGGGAGATAAAGTCCCCTAATCACGGGCCAAACCACGAGAAGGTTGCAAGTTGGAATTTGATATCCCAGCATAACACTGAGATGACGAGCGCTTCCTAGACTAACAGGCCAGAATTATAGTATCAGTAGTTTTAGGGCGCTTCAACGGCAAAGATTATACGCACCCCCAAATTATTTAGTTAACTATGTAAGAATATAAAATACGGTTAATAAGCTTAAATGTGTTTTTCAAATCATTGTCATCAAAATATTTGCCAAGGTCAATATATTTGTAGACAGCCAAATCTGGAAAAGGTATACATGCAAAAGTTGTCATATGTAGAAAATGCCAAATTACCAAATCATAATCATTATCATAATCAGGAAAACGACGTTGCCAACGTCGTCATAATAAATAGCAAGTCAACATGCTTCATGGATTTTTTTTTTAATAAAGATAGAACTAAACCTTCCAGTCTGGACAAAACAGACAACCTCCTGAATTGAACAAACATGAAACAGAACTTTACGAGGACCAAACAGACAAGAATTGTTCAATCAACCCATAAAGCAGTAATAGAAGCTAGCTCCATGTACTGTGGAGGCTATGCTAGAACAGAACGAAGAGCAGACACAAAACACATCCACATCAAACAAGAAGAACAGACTGACTGCCAGGAGGAGGCGGCCTCCTTCTCTAGCAGTCTGTGACCACGACCAATCACGTCCATGCACGCAAGGAGAAGTCTTAGGCTTAGGCAGGGGCTTCTCTATGCGTGCATGGCCATGATTGGTCATTGTGCGAGGTAGTGGTGTGGCCACACGATGCGCGCCCCGATCCTTTGTTGTCTGGTACTTGGAAAGATGGCAGATGTACGCTACAGACCGTTCTAAAGACATTGATGGCAAAAATATTGCTTAACGTCTCATATTTATGCAACTTGGCTAACATAGGCAAACTTCAGCCAGAAGTTCGTTGGAATCACGAAACCAACCCTCCAAATTTTGAAAAGTATTTATTTTTAAATTCACAAACCCCCTATACCCCTTCTCTTTCGACTTTGCTTCCGTCAACATCTTATGCGTCGACTCCTCTCAGCCCAATATTCATACAGCCTGCATTGAAGAAGACGCGGTACCTACCAGACTCATCGAGCGAGGATGAAGATAGGCCGGTACCAATAAAGATACGCGCAAAAAGGAAACGAAGCCTTCAAAGAAAAACCCCTACAAGACCCTATCCTGGAGTTCCTGTGGGCGCAGGCAGAACGAGAAGAGCAAGCAAATAACCTTATTTTTGGGTTTTTGGAAAAGGTTTTAAGAATAAAAAGAATGAGGAGCCTGACTAAGGCTTCAGTGAACATTATTTGTATTTTTTTTTGTTTATTTTCATATTTTTCTACTTAATTCTACATTGCCCATACCTACAATATTTTTGTAAGCATATATAAAGAATCACTCTGCGAACACGAATGATTTGAAGAAAATTAAAGTTTGTGCATGTACAACAGTAATGTTGACATTAATGACCCACTGATACCAACTACCATATGCTCAATTTGGAAGCGAAGACTCTTGGCTAAGATCAAAGTGTAGTTCAAAACGGAAGTCGGGTTGAGATCCAGGCAGGGCCAGGATAGGGCGGAAGGCAGTGCGACCCGGTTGTTCCGATACCTCGGCGGGCGGAGGTGGACAGGATTGAAGTGGGACTGCACAAAGCAATGCAATTTGATTAAATATTGCTTTACGTCTCTTATTTATGCAACTTGGCTAATCGAGACGAAGGGAGGGACGTAAGGGATGACGCGGGGGGACAAGAGGTGGACAGGCCTGTGCTGGTCAGAGCCAGCCACAAGCGTATGGGGAGGGCAAGGGTTCCCCCACGTCGTGGTCGTCTTCGTCTGTGTCATCATCCGTCCGTGTTGTCATTGTCGTCGCCGTCGGGGAGGTAGTCAAAGGGAAGGGGAAAGTTCCCCGACGACGACCCAGAGCTCGCCATTAGTTTCAGGGAGAAAAATTCCCCTAATCACAGGCCAAACCACGAGAAGGTTGCGAGTTGGAATTTGATGGCCCTGCACTCGGACTCTGTATACAATCTTTTACAGCAACTTTATGCGATCTAAAAACTCAAAAAATGAACGTAAAGTGGCCGTGAAGGCCCCAGTTTGAAACTCGGTACAGGATATCCTGACTGATGGTTTTTTCAATAATATTTTTATTTGTTAATGCCAATACAAGGTGTTGGGTTCTCTTAATCAGACCTGGTTTCCAAAGATTTTTTTTAAATTTCACCTAAAACAAAATGGACAAGTGCTCTTAGATGTCATTTACGTGCACTGTGATGCCATTCTCGTCTCATTTATTACACAATAACGTTGTTTGTTTTGAAGTGACTACCGGTGCAGACAACGATGCCATCCAACACTCCACCCCAAGCCAGAAGAAGGCGCATGTAGACAGCCGAGATAAAAGTCTCGAAGATGCTAATTTCAGGCAGCAAGGCTCTCGACTGGTAGAAGTACCAGTACCAGACCCAAAGAAAAGGTGCAGTGTAATAAGATTTTGATTGAGGTTGTAATCGGGGAGGGTGAAGCCCATTTCTCTCCTCGTTGTTTGGCCTGTTAGTATTATAGAGCTACTCACCATAGCTAAGGTCAACTTCAAATTAAAAAAGCCACCACCAAAAATGTGAACTCAAAAATTAAAATTATATTGTTTCTGCTTTAATAATTGTCAAACATTATAATGTATCTTCTTCAGAGCGCTCACCTTGCACCCATACTCACAACTTGATCGATCCATTGAGAAGGATGCCATTTACACTCTTAATTTGTTGACATGATCAACGTTTACAATAGTCTTCAAAGAGATCGGGAAATAATGGTCTCTCATTGTGTGAAAAAATCTTTCTACAAAGTATTTATTGACAATGACATATCGATATGGTTTCATCAAAAGTAAAAAAATGAAAAAAATACTTAAAAATGCAAATTTAAGAAATCTAAGACATTTCATTCGATCTACTTCATCGTTTAGGTTTTGGAACCCTTGAAGTTAGACGAAATAATTTTGCTAATGCATTTTATTCAATCTTTAATTAATTTCATATGTGTCTAGGAAGCCTCGCAAACGTCGCAACCGGAGTGCGCACCTGCCAGCCAGAATTGGATTGATTGAATATTGTTAACGTCTCATATTTTTAGAATGCAACAACACAAGACACAACAACAAAGATCTTTACGTGGTGCATTACTAGAGCATGCAGAGAAGCTTTAACTTATGACTTACTATGGAAGGGGGGGGGGGGGGAGGGAGGAAGGAAAATTATTTTGCTCAACTTCCACCTTGCAAGTACTGTTTCTTTCAACACCTTATTTATTTAGTTATTGGATATTGCTTTACGTCTCATGTTTATGCAACTTGCATTAATTTATGCAAACGGGCAAACTATCAATCAGCAATTTTGATCCGTTGTTTTGAGAGAAACGAATATATTCCTGGGCCTGTTGGACATGGCTGGAAATTGGATACAGATGGACAACTCGTGGTGGAGTGGATGACTGGTGTATGGATGAGTGATTTGATATTTATATACAAAACCAGTCTACAATTCAACTATTTAACTAAGATATTGTTTGTTTTCAGCGAACAGCAGGGCTACAATTTCGCCAAATAATTTTTTTGTGGTTCGCTGGCCACGCAACTGCCTCATTTCGAGATGTTGCCGATCGATTTGGTATCACAATATCTTCCCTTCATGCCATCATAACTCGTGTAACCCTGTTCATAAGTAGATTGGCGGTGCACGTAATCAAATGGCCCACACAAAATGAGAGAGATGCTTACATTCACTCCTTTATTGAGGAAAAAGGGCTACCTAAGATTGGTTGGTTTCTATTCTTTATTGCAGGGCTTACTCATAGGATTTGTGTACTAGGACCAGCTAGGATATACACTACTGTTTAAACGATAGTGGTAGGTACTTTTGCACTAGAGACTTGATTGAGGTGTCACTACAACTGCATTTTAAAAATTTGTAACGTGGTTAATGTGCAGCTGAGATTGAATCTAATTAAATAGCTGCTAGACATTTCATGACAAATTACTCGCAAATCATGTGTAGGACAAGGATACCTATGGTACGGTAGTTATAAGTTGTCTGAGACTGAGAGGGTCACTTTTTCACTTGACAATGTTAATAATTATGGAGCTATAGATTCTTATAGTAGGACACAATAGGTAACAATAAGCCTATTTTTTTAATTGTATTTTGCTTAACGACTCATATTTATGCAACTTGGCTAATCGAGACGAAGGGAGGGACGTAAAGGATGACGCGGGGGGACAAGGGGTGGACAGGCCTGTGCTGGTCAGAACCAGCCACAAGCATATGGGAAGGGCAGGGGTTCCCCCACGTCGTGGTCGTCTCCGTCTGTGTCATCATCCGTCCGTGTTGTCTTTGTCGTCGCCGTCGGGGAGGTAGTCAAAGGGAAGGGGTTCCCCGACGACGACCCAGAGCTCGCCATTAGTTTCAGGGAGTAAAACTCCCCTTTTTACGGGCCAAACCGCGAGAAGGTGTCGAGTTGGAATTTGAAGGCCCATCATCCGTCCGTGTAATCATTGTCGTCGCCGTCGGGGAGGTAGTCAAAGGGCTCGCCATTAGTTTCAGGGAGAAGAACTCCACTAATCACGGGCCAAACCACGAGAAGGTTGCGAGTTGGAATGCGAGTTGGAATTTGAAGGCCCTCCATGGTGGAATTGAACCGTACGAGCGAAGCGACGAGCGAACGAATGCCTACTGGTCTAATTGTTTTCGGAAGTAAGAAAAAACGATTTTTTAAAGGGGTATAAAACTGCATTGTCATATGGATTTTTGGGGTCACCTTTTAATGACGCCACATAATTAAGCATCAAGTAATTCCTTCTAGTGAGGGTCTTTCCATTATCATTATGTTCAGTTAATGAAAGTAAATAGTAAGATTTCATTCAGAATAAAGGTAAGTTTGGCGAGTGTAGAAATGGCGGACATCATGGGCTGGTGATGTTATCCGGCTGAGAGATGGCGACCTTCAACTTTAGGTACTTCTTCTTGTACATCGCAACAACCTCGTCCATGATATCGTCTTTGTCGTCTTTCTTCCCTCTCAAGAGGAATATGGTTATCAATGCATATGTTGTGCAGAATGATGCAAGCGTAGATATCTTTTTAAGATTTAAGGAGACATGTAGTGAAGTGAAGACCAGTCTCTGTATAAGTCGTACGTGTTTTACAGAAGGCGAGGACAGAACATAGACTGTGATCAAGGCGGGCGCCTTTGCAGAAGGAACTCACACTGCTCAAGTTTAATAACAGAGGCAAATTTGTTGGACAACAAAAAAATTGACGTGAGAAACTAGGGCGCTTCAACCGGTAAGGTCATAATGCGCCGCCTGTAAATGAAATTTGATGAGCTGAGTTAATGCAGGTATGTTTGATGATTAGATTGTTTTCTAAGTGTATAAACATCAAAATAAATTGATTAGTATTAGTATTAGTAGTTTTAGGGCGCTTCAACGGTAAAGATTATTCGCGCCTCCAAGATATTTAGTTAACTATGTATGAATGTAAAATACGGTTAATAAGGTTTAATGTGTTTTTCATATCATTGTCATAAAAAGAATTGCCAAGGTCGATATATTTGTAGACAGCCAAATCGGGAAAAGGTATACATGCTAAAGTTGTCATATGTAGAAAATGTCAAATAACCAAATCATAATCATAATCATTATCAGGAAACCGTTGCCAACGTCGTCATAATGAATAGCAAGTCAACATGCTTCATGGATTTTTTTATTTTTATATGAACTGTCATAGTTTGTCGATCAGATTGCTAAGGTTGAAAATCTGATTAGTTTTTCACTGTTTCATAAGACAAAAATTCTTCATATGATAGATTTAAATTTAATTGGAGTCTCAAACCATCATACTTAGAGCAGTCACAACAACACATCACACGTGTCGCAAATCGGGGCAATCTTATCTCTGTAAAAAGATAGGCATGGGTAAGGTGGTTATGCCCTATTCGTACTCGCGCCAATACAACCTCCTCACGACGAGAAAGTATGGAAGAAGGGGGTCGTACTTTCAGTGAAAGACAGGGCATCACACGGCGCAGTTTATTAAATTGATGATGATGGAAGTAATAGCAAAATAAAGTTATTTATTTGAATGGAAAAAAAAAGAAATGTGTATGATGTGAATTGAATTGTGTTAAATAGATTACTATGAAAGATTAATTTAGAAAGTTTGTCGCCGTTATCATATGAAAGAAGTTCTTCATACGATTGGGAGAGATCAAACTGCGTGCGCAAGGCATCATATTTGGTACATTCTGCTAGCATATGATGCACGGTTAAAGGTTAAGAGATATCCGTGAGTTAGACGTTTGTGGTCTATTCGAACTCTAGACAATACCACCTCTTCTCTACGTGAGAGTCGAGACATAGGTGGACGAATTTTATTAGATCAATGTGGCCATCACACTACGCACATTAGTTATTTTGCAACACATCCCAATGATGCTTGTCGCAAATCCAACAATCTTTTGCTTGAATCCACTCTTGACATCTATATGCCTATATGACATATCTATGCCCACGTGTCCAGGTATCCACAAAACTCTATTATTTTACCCTTAGAGGTTAGTTTTTTCTAAATAAAAATGGATGTCTTGTACTAAATGATGACTAGAATACATGAGTTTTATAGCTTGAAGTGAACTTAAGCTATCTAAAACAAAAGGTATTCTCGACAACACAAAGAATACAATCTTAAATAAAGAAGTTGCTATGGCTGTAGACAGAAGAATAATAACATGAACCTGAAGAAAAAGTTGGAGTAGCTTTGAAATATCGTTCAAATATTAAAATAAAATAAACCTGTGTCAAGTTTTTAAAATGTGTTTATAATAATATATCCAGGTTAATAAGTAGTGCATTGTGTAAACAAAGTAGAATGTATTCCAGAGCTTCCTGAATGGCGAATAACTATGCAGTGAAAACCGAACACACGTCAAATCTTAGAGGAGGTGTCCATTCACAATCATAAAATCCGTGCCCTAAGCTTCCTTTCAAGAATTACATCAAATTACATCCTCTTTAAAATTCCTTGTGCCCGCATTGATATTTTTTAATATTCCCCATCAACCGAATTCAAGACATCTACAACAAATTATAAGCCCTTTAGAGTGTTCAAGAGGGCTTGTTTGAAGTGGCTCAGCATACCTTCGAATAAACGTCATTGCTTTTCTGAAAATTGTCGAATTGATGCGCATTTTTTTGCGTCATCAAGAAGATTTCATACTCTTTGCAACTATAGTTTTACGTTTTTTTTCTAAACAGTTACACTTGTTGAATAATAATTTCCGAACTTACTTCAACGAACTGAAAAAGCATGGTTTTTAGATTTTTTAATACAATTTGGAAAGTGCAACACATAATGTAAACCAATAGAAGCATTACAGTTATTATTAATAACGTGCCTGAATTTTACTGTAAATTTTGCATAAAAGTGTGATAAAGTTAGATAATGTTAGTTAATGTTGTTTAAGGGCTCTCAACAGTAGAGTAATCAGTGCCCATGGCAATTGTATTGGAATCTTCCAAATTTTCCTTTTTCCATAATTGTGGATTACCACCATGTTTTCTTCTTTCCAATAGGAGGATCGTAAGGGAAAACGAGGGGGGTCAATGGGAAGGAGTGAGGATGTTGGATATGATGGATTAAACTGGGTGGGAACGGAAAAGTGCTCGTTGCAGAGAGGGCCGGCAAGTATGGAGACGATTGGATATTGCTTTACGTCTCATATTTATGCAACTTGGCTAATCGAGACGAAGAAAAAAAGTGAAAGATTAATTGGATATTGGATATTGCTTAACGTCTCATATTTATGCAACTTGGCTAATCGAGACGAAGGGAGGGACGTAAGGGATGACGCGGGGGGACAAGGGGTGGACAGGCCTGTGCTGGTCAGAACCAGCCACAAGCATATGGGGAGGGCAGGGTTTCCCCCACGGCGTGGTCGTCTCCGTCTGTTGATTGGATATTGCCTTACGTCTCATATTTATGCAACTTGGCTAATCGAGACGAAGGGAGGGACGTGAGGGATGACGCGGGGGGACAAAGGGTGGACAGGCCTGTGCTGGCTGTGTCATCATTCGTCCTTGTTGTCATTGTCGTCGCCGTCGGGGAGGTAGTCAAAGGGAAGGGGTTCCACGACGACGACCCAGAGCTCGCCATTAGTTTTTAGAGAGAAGAACTCCCCTAGTCACGGGCCAAACCACGAGAAGGTTGCGAGTTGGAATTTGATAAAAAAAAAAGAAGAAAATAAATATGAGTAAAGCTGTGTGAATGAAGAAAGGTGTGATAAAAATTGCGCGAGAGCTCTCTTTGCAACACGCACCCTAACCGGCCAGAGCTCGCCCTTTGTTTTAGGGAATATACTACTCCCCTACTCACAGGTCAAACCACGGGAAGGTAGCGAGTTGGACTTTGAAGGCCCGTTTAAAAGCACTAAATCTATAACCTGTGTGCACGTCTTCAATAAGATAATAATTTTGATGATTAATTTGGTTTTTTGTAGTTTTTGTAGCGAGTCGCGCTTGCTAGGTTGATATGTTTCGTTTCGCTCGTATTTCGGCGTAGAAGGGGTGGGGCGCTTTGGTGAATCGTGGTTCGCCAGTGTCCAGATGTTTTACTTCAACTAGATTAACAAATGCATCTAAGTGCTGTGTGTACTTTGAAAAAAATTGTAAGAAGTACTTGTGGTAGAATTGAATAGGAAAGAAAGCTGATTTTATACACAGTTTCATGTTTACATCACACAGTTGACCCCCGCGATAATAAATACATCTTGAAGTTAGTGGTTTATTGATTGGATATTTCTTAACGTCTCATATATTTTATGCAACTTGGCTAACGAAGAGTGGACATGTCAAGGAAGAACCAGAAGATGTGTCACCATCAAAGGTTTATGACACTTACCTCCAGACTACGCCTTGCTCCAAAGTGAGGATTGGAATGGATATTGCTTTACGTCTCCTATTAATGCACTTTGGCTAATCCAGACGAAGAGTGTGACATAAGGGGTGACGCGGGGGGACAAGAGGTGGACAGGACTGTGCTGGTGAGAACCTGCCACGAGCATATGGGGAGGGCAGGGGTTCCCCCACGTCGTGGTCGTCTCCGTCTGTGTCATCATCCGTCCGTGTTGTCTTTGTCGTCGCCGATGGGGAGGAAGTCAAAGGAAAGAGGTTCCGCGACGACGACCCAGAGCTCGCCATTAGTTTCAGGGAGTGAAACTCCCCTATTCACGGGCCAAACTGCGAGAAGGTGTCGAGTTGGAATTTGAAAATTAATTCGAAACCAAAAATCTCAAATTAATGCACACAGTGGTTTGATTAAATTGTGCTTGGAAATACTTGCTCTGGTGGTTCCCACAAGGACAAGAGTAACATACAAAAAAAGAGTTACGCTACTGTAAGCGTCATCGTAGCCTGGTGAGGTTACGCTTTATTGCGAAGCTCTAAGGGACACAGGGAGCACACGAATGGTTTCTCTCAAGTATTAATCCTCAAATGGGAAACAAGGCTACCCTTTTGTGTGAATTTTATTGGATATTGCTTAACGTCTCATATTTATGCAACTTGGCTGATCGAAAAGAAGGGAGGGACGTAAGGGATGACGCGGGGGACAAGGGGTGGACAGTCTAGCTGGTCTGAAGCAGCTACAAGCGTATAAGGAGGTCAGGGGTTCCCCCACGTCGTGGTCGTCTCCGTCTGTGTCATAATCCGTCCATGTTGTCATTGTCGTCGCCGTCGTGGAGGTAGTCAAAGGGAAGGGGAAAGTTCCCCGACGACGACCCCAGCTCGCCATTAGTTTTAGGGAGAAAACTTCCCCTAATCACGGGCCAAACCACGAGAAGGTTGCGAGTTGGAATTTGATGCCCCGAGTGCTTTGTTCGGCTACTATTATGTGCGAACCTTGCCTCTCAGTCAAGCACGGGTCACACAAATGGTTTTCTCGGTATGCCGGCATTGTTTATAAGCAACCCCATGTGAACCTTGCATCGCACACACACAGTAAAATGGTCTCTCTCCGGTATGGGTCCTAGAGTGCCTAGCAAGATTGTACTTTGTCGTGAACTTTGCGGAGCAGATATCGCACTTGAAGGGACTATCATGCGAAATCAGAGAAGGCGTGATGTCTCACCTCAAGCAAGGCGTAGTCTAGTGGTATGTGTCCCAAACTTGTAATGGTGACACATTTCTATTTCTTCCTCAATATCTCTTTTAAATCTCCATTCTTCCAAGACGTAACTCTAGGGTACATGGTCTTTTATTCGGATCCAGGTGTAGACTGTATGAATGTGTCATTTGTTTGTGGAAATATAATTTATGACAGGTACCGTCAAATGGGGGTAACATTGACAAGTTATTTTTATTTAAAAATTCATAACTATGTGAGTATTTTGAAAACTGTTTTGGAAATCTGGAATTATTTAAAGGGTGCGCATTTTATCAATGATACCTCAATAATGAAATAGAAAGGAGCGGCATTGGATAACAATATATTTTTTAGTAGTTAAAGAAAAAAGGAGGCCTCTCAATCGGTTATTATATCATTTTATTATGCTAAAAAAAAGCACAATACGGAAGGTATAAAATTGGATTGGATAATGCTTAACGTCTCATATTTATGCAACTTGGCTAATCGAGACGAAGGGAGGGACGTAAAGGGATGACGCGGGGGGACAAGGGGTGGACAGGCCTGTGCTGGTCAGAACCAGCCACAAGCGTATAGGGAGGGCAGGGGTTCCCCCACGTCGTTGCCGTGCAAAGTACAGCACCATAGTACAGCACCATTTCCCATGGTGATTCAGTATCTTTCTCTGGTGTCGGAACAGAGTAAGATTATTAGTAAGTATTGGCACTCTCGCAAACTAGACGTTCACAAAAGCACGCGGCAAAAGCCAAAGAAGTGGGAAAAACCCAAGAGGCTTTGAACGCATCTGAAAGTTTACCCCAATTTTTTTACAGTGTCACCTGTGGCATGCGCCAATGACAAAGTGATGAATGACACATAACCCCAAAACGTCACTTTGAAGGTGTCAATAGTTTAAGTTGGCAAAAACACCCAAACGTAAACAAGACTAGACGAGAAAAAATTTTCCCGCCAAAAAACCACCTGTGGAACTCTGAAAACACTTGTTTTCCGGCAAAAAAATTTCCCGACAAAACGGAAGAAAACTTGCAAAAAATTAGAAAAATATTAATTTTTATTTTTGCAAAAAAATTGTAAATTTGTCCAATAAATGTCAGTCTGTGTATCAACGCTGCACCATCATTGGCCACAGCCATTTGTGCAACACCCCAACACCCCATGCAGCAATAAACTCCACCAAAACATGAATAGACAACCTAGAGCAAAAGTGCACACCAAATACCTGTACCAAGACAGTCAGCGACACCTTTTGACGCCAATTGGAACCACTGCCCAATCTCACAGGAAAAACACTGTACCGTTTCCCGCCAATAACTCACCCGTGGCTTAGAGACACTGTCCTGTAACTGAAGGCAACCTCAAAATTCTGCATATTTTAAATTGCATTCTTTGCTCTGACCCTTGTTCTTTTGTTTCCGAAGGTGTCACTTACTCCCATGAACCTTGATGGAAAAATCTTTGCTCAACATAGATATAAAAGGCATCTACGAGCAGGTAAAAAATCAATATATTATCTGTAAGTTCCACCCCTTCACATGTTTGCTAACTGTAGGTTTCACATGCTAACTGTATGCTTCACATTAAGTTATATTATTCGATTCAACCCATTAAAAGACCTTTATTTCCCCAACCAGATAAAATATTGTAAAATATGGCACGGCCAAACATGGAAATTAGCTTTTCTAGAAGAAGTATAACAAACTAATTAAGATTTCTCCAACTTTTACATATTTAAGTGTCGTGACTTTCTTTCTTTAGTACGTAACAATTCTGCATATTTTAAATTGCATTCTTAGCTCTGGCCCTTGTTCTTTTGTTTCCGTAGGTGTCACTAACTCCCATGAACATTGATGGAAAAATCTTGCTCAACATAGATATAAAAGGCATCTACGAGCAGGTTAAAAATCAATATATTATCTGTTAGTTCCACCCCTTCACATGTTTGCTGTCTCTAGGCTTCACATTTATTTATATTATTCGATACAACCCTGTGTGACTCTTATTTGGCAGCCTTGGTTCGAATGTTATGCGGTGCGGGGTCCTTCTGCTAAGGTACATTGAACGTGTTTCCTATGCGTGTGTTGTGGGATAGAATGTTCTCTGATTCCTAAAAACACGTGGAGAAACATGGAAATAACCATTTCTAGAAGTGGAGATTCCACATAACTATTTAAGATTTCTCCAACTTTTACATATTTAAGTGTCGTGACTTTCTTTATTTAGTACGTAACATTTTTGCATATTTTAAGTTGCAAACTTTGCTCTGACCCTTGTTCATTTGTTTCCGTAGGTTGTTCAATCATCTGGAGTAGCAAATGGTGTATTGCAGCTCAATATTGATATGAGGAATTTGAATATTAAGGTACTTCCAATTTATATAATCTATAATCTAATACCAATAATCAATATATCTGTAAGTTCGACCCCTTCACATGATTGCTGTCTGTAGGCTTCACATTAATTAATATTCGATACAACCCTGTGTGACGCTTACTTGGCAGACTTAGTGGCGGATCTAGGACATAATCATGGGGGGGGGCGATTTGCGTTTGCATGTACAGTCGTGGGAAAGTGACTAAGCACGGGGGGAATGGAGGGCGGAGCCCCCTATTAATAGGCCCGCAGGCGAATATTTAAAAAATCAGGTTTTAGAGTGCATTTGGTGCGTTTTAGAAAAAAGTGGTGGGTGGAATGCAATACCGAAACATTATAGTTTGTGTGCGTCAATTTGTTTTGTCGTCATGTCGAGCTAACAATTTACAGCATTGGCCGACATTGCAACATATTAACATTTGATCTATTTTTCAATTTAGCATTTTATTTATTTATTTATTTATTTATATTAATTAAACGTCTATCCTATTCAGTAAAAATAATACGATTTGCAAAGGAGGACATCTTTTAATCCAATTACACTGATGTGCACATTTCAGAGGCAGACGTGATGATTTCTGACAACATAAAGGAAAGTTGTTTTTTAATACGAGTTTTAAATAAGGATATAAATACACGATACAAAACTTGTATTCTATGTATATGGCATAGCTCCACTTGGGTACATTAGGTTCTAAGATATAATTATCTAATTTAGGACTTGCATGTTGTGTCAACAGCACGGCACGGCTCAATTTGGCACTCGCCACCGAAACATCAAAAGCGGTAGCTTATGCCTATACGTAGGTGATACCTAAGAGTCTTGGGCGTAGGCGGCACCGATCGCGCAAAATCACATCCCGATCCAACATCACTCCACACACAACTTCACTTCCTCCCCAACCGCCCTACGAGATTATCATACTTTTAAAGGTGGCCTTTTAAACATACTATTGTAATATATATGCCGTTTGCTACGCTGTTGAACCAGCTACAAGCATATGGGAGGGCAGGGGTTCCCCCACGTCGTGGTCGTCTCCGTCTGTGTCATTCGTCCGTGTTGTCATTGTCGTCGCCATCGGGGAGGTAGTCAAAGGGAAGGGAAAAGTTCCCCGACGACGACCCAGAGCTCGCACATTAGTTTCAGGAAGATAAGGGGTGGACAGGCCTGTGCTGGTCAGAACCAGCCACAAGCGTATGGAGAGGGCAGGGGTTCCCCCACGTCGTGGTCGTCTCCGTCTTGTGTCATCATCTGTCCGTGTTGTCTTTGTCGTCGCCGTCGGGGAGGAAGTCAAAGGGAAGGGGTTCCCCGACGACGACCCAGAGCTCGCCATTAGTTTCAGTGAGAAAAAATCCCCTTATCACGGGCCAAACCACGAGAAGGTTGCGAGTTGGAATTTTACGTTTTTCTTGTTTGTCCAAAAGTTGTTGTTGGCGGTAACGTCTCATATTTATGCAACTTGGCTAATCGAGACGAAGAGAGGGACGTAAGGGATGACGCGGGAGGACTAGGGGTGGACAGGCCTGTGCTGGTCAGAACCAGCCACAAGCGTATGTGGAGGGCAGGGGTTCCCCACGACGTAATCATCTCCGTCTGTGTCATCATCCGTCCGTGTTGTCATTGTCGTCGCCGTCGGGGAGGTAGTCAAAGGGAAGGGGAAAATTCCCCAACGACGACTTAGAGCTCGCCATTAGTTTCAGGGAGAAAAACTCCCCTTATCACGGGCAAAACCACGAGAAAGTTCTGAGTTGGAATTTGATGGCCCTCGAAAACATAAAACATGCACAAAGGCACGCAGTACTATTCTAAATATTTGGGATCCAAGAGAAAACATGATTTGTCACCTAAAAACAAAAATATATATAGCCATGATTAAGGATTCTAGTAAACGAATAGATGATTGAAATCTTAATCCTGTTCTCTTAAGTCTCGCCTACGAGATTCTTCTGTCATCTGTAGAGTTAAAAATGATATGTCACCAATAGCAGCGCGACTGTTTGCAGCCCAACTTCGATGTGGAAAGATAGCTCCAAGAGGCCGACGCTGGACGTTAGAGCCAAAATCTTTGCTTTGTCTATTTATAAAAGAAGTCTCAGAACATAAACTTTTACAAACATACATGCCCTTACCATCTCCTCGAACCATAATCAAAGTTTTAAACAAAATTACATTTTTGCAAGCATAAACCCAGATATATTTTACCTGTCCGTGTTGTCATTGTCGTCGCCGTCGGGGAGGTAGTCGAAGGGAAATGGAAAGTTCACCGACGATGACCCAGAGCTCGCCATAAGTTTAAGTGAGAAAAACTCCCCTAATTACGGGCCAAACCACGAGAAGGTTGCGAGTTCAGAGAAAAGAAAACACAGACCCGTGAAAACAGAAACTGAGGTGCCTGGTTGATTGGATATTGCTTTACGTCTCATATTTATGCAACTTGGCAAATTGATTGATTGGATATTGCTTTACGTCTCATATTTATGCAACTTTGCTAATCGAGACGAAGGGAGGGACGTAAGGGATGACGCGGGGGGACAAGAAGTGGACAGGCCTGTGCTGGTCAGAACCAGCCACAAGCATATGGGGAGGACAGGGGTTCCCCCACGTCGTGGTCGTCTCCGTCTGTGTCATCATCCGTCCTTGTTGTCTTTGTCGTCGCCGTGGGGGAGGTAGTCAAAGGGAAGGGGTTCCCCGACGACGACCCAGAGCTCGCCATTAGTTTCAGGGAGTGAAACTCCCCTTTTTACGGGCCAAACCGCGAGAAGGTTTCGAGTTGGGATTTGAAGGCCCGGAGATGCCAGGGTTTACCCGGTGTGGGCGGAGGTCAGAAACCCAAGTTACTTGAAAGGCTTTAAGGAACATAGGCCCTAATGAATGAAAATAACCATTTTATAGAAATTAAGGTTATGACTTGTTTAAGCAAAAAAAGTTGATTGTTCCCAACATCACTAATTCAAGAAAAGAAAATAAGTTGCAATAAGCCTTTCTCACAAAGAAAACATTGTTAGTTTGGTTACCAAAAGCAATGCGTTTCAAAATTCCAGAAATTACATTGTTATTATTCTTGTAGGGCGAGTCCCAGAAACTCATTTAATTGAGCCTCTCATTCCACACTTAACAGAACCTTACACTTGCTGAACATCAACCAGTCACTCAGGCTGTCGGACAAAACAGACTGAGCACAACACTGAGATGACGAGCGCTTCCCAGACAAACAGGCCAGAATAAAGAGAGAACTAAACATTCCAGTCCAGTCACAAAACAGACAAGACTTGTTCAAACAACACATTCAGCAGTAATAGAAGCTAACTCCAAGTACTGTGGATGTGGAGGCTATGTTGGAACAGAAGGACGAGCGGACACAAAACAAATCCACCTCAAAAAAGGGAACAACAGACTGACTGCAAGAGAAAGCAGGAGCCGCCCCTTCTCTCACAGTCAGTTACCATGACCAACAGGAAATGCACGAAAGAAGAAGGCTAGGGGGCGCTTCCCCTTTGCTTGCATGGCCGTGTTTGGGTCATGGAAAGGGGTTTTGGGGGTTCCCAAAAATGATCGCGCGTTGATCCTTTTTTATCGGGGATTTTAAAAAGACAGACTGTGTACGCTACAGGCCGTTTTAAAAACGTTGATAAAAAAAATTTAAATAACCTTAAGCATTGATAAGCTTAAGCTTCTGACTGAAATAACGAACTGATGAGAGTTTAAAAAAAAAACATTTTAATGGTAGTTGTAATTTAAATCTGTTGTTTGATTGGATTTTGATTGGATATTTTTTAAAAGTCTCAATTAATGAAATAGGCAAAATTTAGACAAAGGGGAGGGACGTAAGGGATGACGCGAAGGGACAAGGGGTGGACAGGTCTGTGCTGGTCAAAAACCAGCCAAAAGCGTAAAAAGAGGGCAGGGGTTTCCCCCACGTCGGGTCGTCTTGTCGTATTAGTATTAGTAGTTTAGGGCGCTTCAAACGTCAAAGTTTATTTGCCCCTCCAAGATATTTTGTTAACTATGTACGAATTAAAATACGGAAATAAGGTTAAATGTGTTTTTCAAATCTTTGTCATGAAAAGAATTCCCAAGGTCATAATTTTAACAGCCAAATCAAAAATGTATAATGCAAATTTTTCATATGTAAAAAAGCCAAATTATCAAATCTAATCATAATCATCATCAGAAAAACGTTCCAACGTCGTCATAATAAATAGCAAGGTCACATGTTTTATGGAATTTTTTTTATAACTGTCATATTTTGCCCATCAGATTGCTAATTTTTTGAAATATGATAATTTTTTATTTTTTCATAAGACAAAAGTTTTTCATAAGATAAAATTTAAAAATTTAATTGGGGTCTCAACCCATCATAAGGCGGGTCAGTAACAAATATGAAGGATAGCAACACATCAACGTGTCGCAAATCGGAGCAATCTTATCTTGGTAAAAAGATAGGATGAGTGAGTGGGGTGTGCCTATTCCTACTGCGCTAACAAAACCCCTCCTCACGACGAGAAAGTATGGAAGAAGGGGTCACACTTTCATTGAAAGACAGGTCACCCACGACGCAGTTTATTTTTCTGCAAAGCATTCCAACTTTTCCTGATTAATTTCAACATATGGTTCTTGAACCCACTGTGGACATCAGGAACAGGACGAGGTAAAAATAGTAAAGCTTTTTTCGTGCACCCTTGGCTGCCCAAGTCACCTTTCGTTGCCAGAGATACCTACATGCCCAGGGCCCCAGCAGAACATGATTTGTAGCCTCTCGCTGAAGTTTCTCCATGAAGAACAAAGTCATTACTAAATGGTGAGTAGAGGAACATGAGGGAGTGCCGAAGTGATTAAACTATCTAAAACATCCTGAAGCTTGGGATTTTTTTTCAAATAATCTCAAAGTTTATCTTTATGGCTACATTTCACAGTAAAAAAGAAAAACATGTCATGAAGCTGAACCCAAACACTACTCCCGCCACAAAGTAAGCGCAACCAAACCCTTCGAGCCGTTTTAGACCATAGTGAAAATAAAATTCAAAGGGGTAGGTATTTCTGACAAATAGCTTGAAAACTACTTTGAAAAATTACACCTGATGTTGTGGACTTTTTATTTGGAAAAGGGTCGAAACAAATTTCATTTTTCCGGAAGTAGCCATGGGGGGTTTGGGCTAAAAACGAAACTCAATAGTTGGGTACATCAAAATTTAAAATTTTTAAAACATTCTACAACGTATCTAAAGGGAAGAGTCCCCAAAGGTTTGGTATCGAAGTGATGGACAAATCTCTCATCAAAAAGAGGATGGATGGGGGTTACGCATTCCCGGATTTTAAATACAAATCTCCCAAAAGTTTTCCGTTTTTTCGCAAGGGGTCATTCCTGCCTCGATACAGGCTGGGGAGTGGCTCGTCCAAAATGCACCACCCAGCCGGAGACACTGAGGTGGACAGTTCGGAAGTTTTCGATGGAATCACGGGCCGAGGGTAGACCCAAAGGCTAGTCCTTTTCGGACCAAACCAGGAGCCTATATTTGCAAAAGACGTCCTGTCCGCCCCATGTATTGTTGCTAAGAACTTTAAGGATGTTTAATTTCAACATACATCGTTTGCGCAATTCTGTGACGGGGTATCTCCATTTAGTTTTGTACAAACTCCAAACCAAGAACGCGAACGGGGTTTTTTAAAATTTAAGTTGCACCCGTTTAAGGGGAAGGGCGTGGATCTACGTGCATATTCCAAATGCGCAATAGGGAATGATTGTGTTTTTTCGGCAAAATTTTGTGCCACGTGCCGGGCCCAATCCCGATGTTGTTCAAAGCAATCTGTAGATGCGTTCGGGAAGGAAAAATTTTACCACCTATAGAAAATCCCCCAAATCATCGACGAATAAATTTGGCTGATGGATTTAGGTTTGCCCAGGTACACGTTAAAGCGACTGAAAAAAGGGGAACCCAAAAAGGGAAAATCTTGAGGAACTCCCCTTTGAGTTTTTTTGGGTCTGATAAAAAGTTATTTATCCGTTTCTTTTTTAAAAGTTTTTATCAGAAGAAAGTTTTGTATGAACCTGGGGAAGTGACCTTTAAATCCCCCCCGTGAAAATTGTTGTAATATGGGATAGCGCCACGTGTGTCAATGCTTTCTTATGTCAAAAATACCCTATTTCGTGCTGTTTAGCCAAAACTTTTTGGATGAAGGTTTCCAAAAAGCAGAGGTGGTCGATTGACCCGTCGCTGTCAAATCCACACTGAACCTTAGTAAACAAGCCAAAGAGATTCCAAAAGCCCATCAGGGGTTATTTACCATCTTTTTCAAACAATTTTTCGAAACAATAGTTAGGATTGGGGCGATAAGCCGGGTAAGGTTTTGTCTTTATGGGTTTTAAAAGCGGGGAAAAAGAATAGCCCACGCCAAACGTCAGGAAATCCGTCGATAACCCCTAACAAATTTTTGGAAGAGCAGAATAATCTCAAAAGATTGGGCAGTCAGGTGGATGAAAATTTCATTGTGGAGTTGTCTTCGCCCGCGGCAGTTTTCCTTTAAAGGGGTTGATGGCAGTGCGCGAATCCCAAAACGTAAAAGGCCGATTTTAAAATTCAGTATTGCCGGAAGCAAATGTAACCGTTATTGTTCGCTTCTTCGTTTCCTTTTTTGAAACCACATCATAGCGAGCGTTGCTGCTTTTCCCAAACAAAGTAAATGGGGAATCACCCACACACGTCGCGGTGAAGTAACAACGCCCCCTTTTCCAGGATGGCCGGAATAGAAGACATCGGGGGTCCGCAAATAGACTTAATCTTCTTCCCTACTGTCTGGGAATTTGTATTATGGGTAATAGTGGAACGTAGTCCCTCCACGAATTCATCTTACTCTGTTTAATGATAAAGGGCCTTTGGGCCTTTAAACGTTTGAATTTTTGATTGGATTTGCTTTACGTCTCATATTTTTGCAAACTTGGGTAATGAAAAGAAGGGAGGGCGTAAGGGAGACCGGGGGGGCAAGGGGGGGGGGCAGGCCTGGCTGGTCAGAACCAGCCACAAGCATATGGGGGGGCAGGGGTAACCCCACGTCGTGGTGTCTCCGTCTGTGTCATCAGTCCGTGTTTTTTTTTGGGCGTCGCCCGTCGGGGAGGTAGTCAAAGGGAAGGGTTTTCCCCAAAGGCTATCAAGTTTCAGAAGAGGGTTGATTGAATTGTCTGTAAGCTTTTTTTCGGGCTTTTTTTGGTTGCCCATTTTGTTTTAATGTTTGTTTTTCTTTGTTTCACTTTTCCGGGAGCAATGGGATGGCATTTGGGGGCTGCATCGAGTAAACTTGGCAAACTTCGCCAGAAGTTCGTTGGGAAACACGAAAACGAGTGAATTATTTTTGCAATGCAGACTCACTCAGTCTTTATATTTGCCCCCCAAACAGGGGTTTATGTAATTTCCATCTTTTTCTGGGGGGAAAAAACTGGGCGGTTGTTTGCAAAAAGTATCTCAAGTGGAAAGGGGGCACCACCGTGAAGATCATCCAAAGTAATTAACTCCAAGTCCAGGGACAGGATGGGTGTGCACATCACAAGATCTATTGCCGATAAGGTTCCAGTGTAAGAAGTGAAATGTGTCAACTGGTCCGAATTTAAGAGGGAAACGTTTGCGTTCTGCAGGAAATCTGCCACAACATCGCCTCTACGGTCTGATGTCGTTGAGCCCCAGTCTGCATGTTGAGCATTAAAATCGCCAGCCAATATAAACGGTCTCGGCAGTTGAGCAATTACTGCTTCCATATCACCTCTAGTAAAGTTGAAAGATGGCGGTATGTTAATAGAGCAAAAAGTGATAGGAGTTGTCAGATGTGCTGTTACTGCAATAACTTGAAGACGAGAATTAATATTAACATGATTGGCATGCACAGAGTCATGTACCATAATGGCGACACCCCCCTGTACACGGTCACCACCAGTGAAATCGAGACGGTATATTGTGTAGTGTTTGAATTTTGGATTGTCAGTGAGTTTAAATAGAGTTTCCTGAAGTAGAATGACTTTAGGTTGTCTGTCTCTAACAATGATCTGCAGTTCTTCTCGGTTTGTGTAGAAACCTCGACAATTCCACGAGATAAAGTTGGCTATAATGTGGGTGGTATTTGAATTTATATTATATATATAATTTATTTATAATTTATAGATTGGGATGAATAAAACGAGGAAAACCAGTAATATTTAAGGAAAAAAGTCTAGCTCCAACTAAAATAAAATTTTCATTAGGCCAGATCTACATAATAACTAACCTCCGGAAACCACGCATATAAAAAACAAACCCAAAATAAGTTTTAGGTTATTTGAATTAATTAAGGGCGCATCAACCGTTAGGTTGATTGATTAGATATTGCTTTATGTCTCATATTTATGCAAATTGGCTAATCGAGAAGAAGGGAGGGACGTAAGGGATGACGCGGAGGGACAAGGGGTGGACAGGCCTGTGCTGGTCAGAACCAGCCACAAGCATATGGGGAGGGCAGGGGTTCCCCCACGTCGTGGTCGTCTCCGTCTGTGTCATCATCCGTCCGTGTTGTCTTTGTCGTCGCTGTCGGGGAGGTAGTCAAAGTCAATTGCATAGCAGCTTGCATAGCTTTCACCAACAATGTAAGCTACCTCCCTTCAAAACTGTAGTTAGTTATAACTAAGTTATCTACCAACTATTATCTATCTAGAACTAGAGTAATACTTTCATATTTTACGGGAACTTGGCAGTAGAAAATGTATCAGCCTACGACTCGCGTGCAACTGAACGTGAACCAAATCAACATTCAGCACCTCTGATTAAAGAAACTTACAGCCTACAGGGTAGGCTCAGTCGCTTTGATTTACTGTCCCCCACTGAAAATCAGTTATATAACTGAGTGGGTAGACTCTAAATCCAATTTATTTTATTTATTTATTTAAATGCCAAACACTTTAGTTTAAATAATAATTATCTTTTCATATAACTTTGTTGCTCTCTTTGCATCTTTATTTCATATGACATGTGTTTTGTTTAATAGAGAAACAGTTTTTGAAAAAATGGGGTGCAATCTCCACGTAACGTCAAAATGTGTAATTATTTTAATTAATTACTATTATTAGTACGTGGTCTATTCCTAAAAATGTCTTGTCAAATATATATATGAATATGACTAAATAAATTACTTTAAATTAAGAGTTTAAATTACTTCATTATGGTAGAAGTCAAATCAATTCTTATATGTTCAGTTCCAATGATAAGTACGATTATTATTACAGTCTGTGATGACCACTCTCTAACAAACACTCAAGATTACCGACTACGTCAAATTAACTCATTCAATTATTAAGGCAGTAATATTTTGATAAACTTGTGGTTTTGGATAGTGATAATAATACCAGCCTCGCCGAGGTCAAAGCCAACATTTTACTTGAACCTGTGAGCCCACCAGCTGCCAGTGAAGCTGCAGAAAGTTACATCAACTGACGACGACGTGAGATACTAGGGCGCTTCAACAGGATTCATCATATACTTTCGCCCGTGATATTGTAAGTTAATAAAATGTATTTATGGTGTGGTGGATAAATATAATAGATTATTTAATGTTATTTGAGGCGCGTCAACCGTTAGTTTTTTGATTGGATATTGCTAAACGTCTCATTGATTGATTGGATATTGCTTAACGTCTCATATTTATGCAACTTGGCTAATCGAGACGAAGGGAGGGACGTAAGAGATGACGCGGGGGGACAAGGGGTGGACAGGCCTGTGCTGGTCAGAACCAGCCACAAGCATATGGGAAGGGCAGGGGTTCCCCCACGTCGTGGTCGTCTCCGTCTGTGTCATTATCCGTCCGTGTTGTCTTTGTCGTCGCCGTCGGGGAGGTAGTCAAAGGGAAGGGGTTCTTCGACGACGACCCAGAGCTCGCCATTAGTTTCAGGGAGTGAAACTCCCCTATTCACGGGCCAAACCGCGAGAAGGTGTCGAGTTGGAATTAGATTATAATGCGCCACTCTAGCCTGTAGATGACCCATGCTCGTCAGAACCAGACACGGGAAGGAGGATGAGAAGTTGGTCACGTCGTGGTCGTCATCGTCTTTGTCTTCGTTGACAATGACAATGCGTCAATGAATGATACTGACTGTGGTTAGGGCCCTTATGAATTTGGATTGGATAATGCTGAACGTATCATTTATGCAACTTGGCTAATCCAGACGAAGGGAAAGACGTTAGGGATGACGCGGGGGGACAAGGGGTGGACAGGCCTGTGCTGGTCAGAACCAGCCACAAGCGTTTGGGGAGGGCAGGGGTTCCCCCACGTCGTGGTCGTCTCCGTCTGTGTCATCATTTGTCCGTGTTGTCATTGTCGTCGCCGTCGGAGAAGTAGTCAAAGGGAATTGGAAAATTCCCCGACGACGACCCAGAGCTCGCCATTAGTTTCAGTGAGAAAAACTCCCCTAATCACGGGCCAAACCACAAGAAGGTTGCGAGTTGGAATTTGATGGCCCACCATGCACAGAAGTGTGATATCACTTATTATAATTTTGGGTCCAAAATGGTCTGAGAAACCATTTCTCAACACTAAAGCCTTGTAATCATTATTCATATTTGTTAAAATTGATTCAATAATATATTCCTTAAAATGAACTGGGTCGATTCTAGTAGTTTCAGTAATTGTAGTTGCTAAATTAAATTGAAGTAGAAGCTGCTTTAGATTACGAGAGGCCACATTATCAACCATAAAGTTAATATTAAAATCACCATCAATTACCACTTTTTTATTTTCTCGAAAACGTTTAGTGATAATTTCTTCAAACTTAACCAAAAATAAATCTACATCACCACTAGGTGGCTGGTACACACACAACACAATAAAGTTGATACTCGTGTTGATAAACACTTCAGCAGTGCAACATTCAAACACTTCATCATTTTTATTGAAAATGTCATCTCTTACCTTGGTTACACTTTCCCATTTACAATCCAAAAATATAGCTGTACCACCACCATATTGTCGCAACTCACATTAGAAAGTCTCACATTATTGTGCAGTTTCATTTAATTTGGTTTCAACTTGTTAATTTAAATTTTATTCCCATTAATTTATCGTTATTTAATGTCTTGTGGTATACATATCTTACAAGTAACTGGCAAGAATTAGAGAAATGGTTATGGACTGGGCACCTAGAGAGACAATGACTTGTTGAGTAAAAGTATCTCAAACTAAATGCACCACCAGAACAGTTGCTCAGAGCACATGTGATTCATGCCACTAAACGCTGTGCAACTCAATGTATTCTTTAACACAATGAAGTGGGAACTTTGTTTCAATGCTAACCCCCTTCTGAACGTTTTGTTGGGCGAGGATTCCAAAACGTGTTTGTTGGTGCAATGGAAGTAGCAATGTTGTATTAGAATTAGTAGTTTTAGGGCACTATACTTCTTTCCAGGGGGAGGAACGTAAGGGGGACGCGGGGGGAGAAGGGGTAGACAGGCTTGCACTGGTCATAACCAGCCACAAGCGTATGGAGAGGCCAATTATGTATTTTTAAGAAAATAATTTAAAGCTTATTTGGATTTAGGGCGCGTCAACCGATAGTTCATAACGCGTTACTCTAGACTAGAGTATATTGGGAGGAAAGTCCAATGCTGGTCAGAACCAGCTACGGGTAAAGAGATTGATGATTGATTGATTGGATATTGCTAAACGTCTCATATTTATGCACCTTGGCTAATCAAGACGAAGGGAGGGACGTAAGGGGTGACGCGGGGGGACAAGAAGAGGACAGGCCTGTGCTGATCAGAACCAGCCACAAGCGTATGTGGAGGGTAGGGGTTCCCCCACGTCGTGGTCTTCATCCGTCCGTGTAGTCATTGTCGTCGCTGTCTGAGAGGTAGTCAAAGGGAAGGGAAAAGTTAAACGTTGACCACTCAGAGCTCGCCATTAGTTTCAGAGAGTGAAACTCCCCTAATCACGGGCCAAACCGCGAGAAGGTGTCGAGTTGGAATTTTAAGGCCAATCTTACAATCTTTAAATAGTTAATAAGAATAAAACTGAAACTGGCAAACGACAAACAATTCACATAAGGTCAGCCCACTTACAAGCAGAACAATTTATAAGATTCGATACCACAACAAACAAAAACCTAGGTCAAATCAACACCAGACAGACTAATGTGATCGAGCAACGAGAACCTAGATGCAATAGACTTCCAACTCAGCTAATAAGACTTTCTGTATCGCCATTTATTCGTGGGCGCTAACCAGGGCAATCAACTATGAGCTGTGACATGTGATAAGTGAATGATGACTCCAACTTCAGATTAGTGGGATGAACCAGCACAGAGATGATAGGCCTGTGCTGGACAGATCCAGACACAGGCGACTCGAGACACTAGACTCCACGGCGCCGAAGCCGAGCACACACATTGCAGGTCGATGAATGAGGGAAACCAAGCACCCGGGCATAACCCCATTGAAACACAAAGATTTACTAGAGTGATTAAAACTAGTCAGTTAGTGTTATAGCAAGTCAACAATAGAGTTACAAGCGGCTCCTGCACAATTGACAATCCTAAAAACAAACCACAGCCAGAAACAAACTGGGCACCTTGTTGTGTCTCAAGACTCACACTGACCATGCATAAACCACAGCCTGAACGGACGGAGCACAATACTGGGATGAGGAACGCCTTAGCTGCTGAGTAACATTACTAAATATGCAGTGAACCAAACGTATCAGTCTGGACAGAACAGACATCACTAGGTATCAAACATTAAACAGAATATATTTAGCAGAAACAGAAGTCAACTCTATGTAACTTGTAGGCCGAACTAGACTAGAACAGAGCGAAGACAAAACACGTCCGCCTCAAACAAGAACAACAAATCGGCTGGGAGAGAATGAGGCGTAGGCGGCAGCTTCTGTCTGCGTGCATGGCTGGGATTGGTCATGGTGCGAGGAGGTGGGGTCGCTACACGATGCGCGCGCCGATCCTCTGTTGTCTGGGACTTGGAAAGGCGGCACGTGTACGCTACAGACCGTTCAAAAACATCAATAGTGAATATTATTTAATTTTGTTGAAGTATTAGCAGTTTGAGGGCGCTTTATCAGCAAAGCAAAGATTATTCACGCATCCGAGATATTTAATTGACTATGTATGTAAAATACGGAAAATAAGCTTAAATGTCTATTTCTCGATTCGGTTAATCGGGAAACACTCCCATAGGTTTAATTGTTTTTATTTACTACAATCAGAAATTAATCATCAGAAATAAATAAATAAATTCTGATGTATAATGTTACTACAATTCAGAGCGTAAAATGTACCCCTCCTGATGGTCTAGTGGTTAAGACGCCTGTCTGGCATGCGGGAGATCCGTGGTTTGATTCCCGGTTGGGGCGGAATGTTTTAATTTCTGAATTGTAGTAAATAAAAATTTTAAATGTGTTTTGTTACAAATCATTGTCATCAAATTGGATTGGATATTGCTTTACGTCTCATATTTATGCAACTTGGCTAATCGAGACGAAGGGAGGGACGTAAGGGATGACGCGGGGGGACAAGGGGTGGACAGACCTGTGCTGGTCAGAACCAGCCACAAGCATATGGGGAGGGCAGGGGTTCCCCCACGTCGTGGTCGTCTCCGTCTGTGTCATATTGCCAAGGCCGATACATTTGTAGATAGATGTGATGTGATATGATGTGATATTGCTTAACGTCTCATATTTATGCAACTTGGCTAATCGAGACGAAGGGAGGGACGTAAGGGATGACGCGGGGGGACAAGGGGTGGACAGGCCTGTGCTGGTCAGAACCAGCCACAAGCATATGGGGAGGGCAGGGGTTCCCCCACGTCGTGGTCGTCTCCGTCTGTGTCATCATCCATTCATGTTGTCTTTGTCGTCGCCGTCGGGATTTGTAGATAGACAAATCGATGAAAGTTATACATGCGTAAGTTGTCATATGTAGAGGAGGTAGAAAATGCCAAATTACCAAATCATAATCATAATCAGGAAAACGTTGCCAACGTCGACATAATGAATAGCAAGTCAACATGCAAGGATTTTGTTTTGACTCCCCTTTGCCGATCACCACGTGGATGAGTTATAACAAAATAGTAAGTAAGTAAGTTTTATTTCCACACACATAGCATATTACATTATAATAATTTACACTTGTGATGACCTCTAAGAATATATTGTCTGGAATAAGTATTTATTTACTTATTCCTAAACAAATAAACTTTGTTATTGAGGTGTTTGGAAAGGTACAATTTGCTGTATCAAGCAGGATGCAAATTGAGATATACTCCGTCACATTTCTATCCTAAAAATAAGTTACTTGATAATTAATGCCTTAGTCTTAGTTTGTACATATCATAACAATTTTACTGTTGGCTAGTAATAGAATTTGAGTGCCTCACATATAAGAGAATACTAATGAAACGAGAGAACAAGTATTTGTCTAGTTTTTCTTGTGGGCCGAGATTGGTTTCAATTTAAGGCAGTACATAAAACAAAGATAAGACATAAGAGACAAAAAAGGCAAACAAATATTAATATAATAATCAGACTTAAATTAATCTATAGAAATAAGACAAACTATAAGACAAAATTTAAAACACAAGACAAAGAAATGAGCCTACCATACAATATATCTTAGCCTATTTGTGGAATACAAACATAACAATAGTACAATATATCTATATCTATTAGGCCTATTTAGAATTGTAGTATAAAGATAGGCCTAACAGTGTTATAGTAGTTTGTCCTTCAAAAATTCCTCAATAGAGTAATATGCTTTGTTACATAGGAGTTGTTTTAGTTTATTTTTAAAAATGCTCATATTAGAAATGGCTTTTAGACTTGTCGGTAGCTTGTTAAATAATTTAGAACTTATATAATTGGAGTTAAGTTGTGAATGTTTTCGCTTGAGATAATTAGTGTGTATGTTGTTTGCTTGTCTTGTGTTATGGCTGTGAATGCTATTGTTCTTGTCAATTTCTTCATAAATCATAGATTTTTTTAAATTTAGTACGGATTGAAATATGTATAGACTGTAGAAAGTGAGGATTTTGTGTTTGATGAAGTGTGGCTTACAGTGAGGTTTAATGTAAGAATTTTTCTTTTGTTTGAGTCCAAGAATATTTCTTATTGCTCTTTTCTGTAGTTTAAATATTGTGTCCGCTTTTACAGAGCTGCCCCATATATTGATGCCGTACCTCATATGTGATTCAAAGTTAGCATAGTAAGCTATTTTTGCAGTTTTTGTGTTTGTGATTAAATTGATTGTTTTTAGTGAAAAGCATGCAGAACTTAGTTTTTTTTGCTAACATATCGCAATGTGTGTGCCAGTTTAGATTTTGGTCGATATGGATTCCAAGAAATTTCTGTTGTGTGAACTCTTTTTATCACGGTGTTATCTGCCGTGTTATTGATTGTTGTTAAATTGTTGTTTTGACTATGAGTTTGTTTACTTGGGTGGAATTCTATGAAATTAGTTTTATTGGCATTTAGTAAAAGTTTGTTATTTTGGAACCACTTAGTTACTGCGCTCAGCACTTCTTCGCTAATGACTATTAGATTGTCATGTATTTTGCTTCTTATTAGGATACTGGTATCATCCGCAAATAATTCAATACCTATATTTTTCAAGATGTAAGTGAGATCATTTACGAATATTATGAACAATAGAGGGCCTAGTATGGAGCCTTGAGGAACTCCACAGTTGACTGCTTCACCATCAGATAAGTAACATTTCTCGTGATTGTATTCATCTGTGGTTTTAATTTCTACATGTTGCCTCCTGTCCGTGAGATATGATTTAACTAGATTATACGCATGACCTCTTATGCCATAATAGTGCAGTTTAGCCAGTAGTAACGCGTGATCTATGCAATCGAAAGCTTTCGAAAGGTCACAAAAGATTCCAATTAAGCGTTCATTTTTTTCCTTTCCTTGAGTTATATTATTAATAAATTTTTCTATGGTATTAGTTGTTGACCTATATTTCCTAAACCCATTTTGGCTATTTGATAGTAGATGTTCTTTTTCAAGGAATGAAGTAATTCTTGTATGGAGTATTTTTTCAAAAATTTTAGAAAATACTGGCAGTAGAGAAATTGGTCGGTAGTTATTTCCATCCGATTTGTCACCCTTTTTAAATAAAGGTATTATTTTTGAAACCTTTAATTTCTTCGGAAATATTGATTTGTCAATACAGTAATTAAAAATGTGGGTTAAGACTGGCGCTATATTACGTATAATTTTTTTGACTATTGTCATGGGGTATTTGATCAAGCCCACAAGATTGGAGATTTTTCATTTTCATAAACTATGTCCATTATTTCAGTTTCATTGGTATGGTTATAAATAAAGATTTTGATGGAGCTTTACCTGAATCTGCTAGATATTTAGCAGATGCTTTGCCATCAGTATTTAGATGTTGGGTGAGATTACCTGCCATTGTTGCAAAGTTGTGATTGAAGGTATCTGACACTATTTGTTGATCTGTGATTGTAGTTCCATTTACTTTTAGATTTATATTAGAGTCGGCAGATTTTTTGTTGATTGATTTATTAGTTTGTTGATTTACAATTTCCCATACCTTTCTTGACTTATTTTCACTGTTATAGATTTGATTGTTAAAATATTGCTTTTTGGCTGCTGAAATGGTTTTTTTCATATTTTTCTTATAATTCTTGTACATCTCCTCTGTGAAATGGGTTTGAAATGTTTATTTAGGCTGTACAGGCATCTAAAGTTTTTGCTGGAATTTTTAATGCCTTGTGTGATCCAGGATAGTTTAATGAATTCAGTACTCTTAATTTTAATGGTCCTTTCTGGAAAACAGTCATTAAAGGCAATCAGGAAGGTATTCTCAAATTCATTATATTTATCATCAGGAGTATCTGATTGGTAGACTTTTCCCCAGTTTAGTGTTTGTAAATGATCATTTAGCTTTTGGATATTATCTTCTGAAAACTTTCTTTTTGTTACTGTTTTATTTTTTAGATTTTTATGTGCTTCGGGTAAGCAACAAGTAATAGTTTGTGCAAGATGATCTGATAGGCAATTATTGATCACATTCGTCTGAAAGGATTCTAGTGGTAGATTTGTAGCGATATTGTCAATCGTCTTTTCAGATGCATGAAAAGGGTCGATTCTTGTTGGTTCTTTAACTTGAAATGTTAGATTATGAGAAGTAAATAAATGTTCCAGTTGTTCATTGTTTTTAGATTTAAGATTGAAATCAATGTTAAAATCACCTAATATAACTATTTTCTTTTGTTCACCTGATAGTTTCTCAAGTAAGTATTCCATATTCTGGAGGAATGGAAAGCATAGAAACCTTCCCCGTGAAAAAATACTTATATGTGCCAAGTTTCATGGAGATCGGAAGAAAAAACGAATGTTTTCTCTTTGCAGGCACTGATCACCACGTGGAAGAGTAACAACAAAATGGATAGCATAGAAACCTTCAACGTGTGAAAATACATTTTTGTGCCAAGTTTCATGGAGATCGTATTAACGGTGTAGTAATGTACAAAGGACAGACAGATAGACAGACAGACATACATTCATTCATTTTTTTATAATATTATCCATGATTATGTATATCAAATTGATGAGACGTTATCATTTTATTTTTCATGGTTCAAGTGATTTGTATGTAGAGGTGTCCGTGAAGCCAAAGAAGATATCGTACATATGGGATATAACAAGTGTACCCGTAAGTAGGAGATTTTGCTTTAAGTAGCATTTTATTTTTATTTTTCTCATGTCCACTGAATCATGATCATTGGGCATTAGCCAATCATTATAGTAGGAGAGCATCGCTCGCGACGTTATGAACAAGTTCTCAATAACAACTTTTAAATTTTTTTTAAATTTACAGTTCCCGGGTTATTTTAAAAGGAAATATTTGTTAAAAATCCCAAAAAATATTACTTATAAATTTAAAAAAAGAGAGAATTTTTTTTCATTTTTCACTCCTGTGACGAAAAACATATTACAATTGTTACTCGAAAACGCACCTTCAGCCCCTTACCCCTTTCTTTAAGTCCCCTTCCCCCTTTAAAAAAATATTTTTTTGTCCCAAAATTTCAGGGAAGGATGGGTTTAACGATGTAGAAAGTAAAGGGGGAAAAAAGGGATGCCCGGAAACAGAATACTTTCTTTCTTTTTTTTAATATTTTAAACCCAAAGAATATGATATCAAAATTGATGAGCCCCGATATCATTTTTTTTTTCATGGCCCAAATTTATTGTATGTAAGGGGGTCCGTAAAGCCAAAGAAGAAAATCGAAACATATGGGATTAACTTGAAAATTTTCTCATTTTCCCTGAACCCATGATCATTGGGAAATTACCCAAACCTTTATAGAGAAGAGCATCGCTCGCGACTTTTATGAAAAAACTCTCAATAAAAAATTTTTGATCTTTTTTAATTTACAGTAACCGGTTTTTTTTTAAAAGTGAATAATCTTTTAAAGAAATCGCAAAAAATTACTTTTTTAAATTTCCCAAAAAAGAAGAATTTTTTTCTTTTTTCACTCCTGTGACCCCATACTATTACACTGTGTTACCCCAGAAAAACGCACCCTTTCAGACCTCTACCCCATTTTAAGTCCCCCTTATCCGCCTTTTCCCTTTTAAAATTCGTTCCAAACTCTTAAATCTCATTTTCGCCTGTTTTTTGATTTTTTAATGTTAATCAAAAAATTGTAACTCTGAAATAAACTGTGCCGGCTAAGGGGGACCCACTTCCCCCTGCTTACCCTTTCCCTCCCCTAGGGGCGGGAAAAGCAGGTAAAATTCAAAAAAAATAAAATACAGGCAATTCCCATTTCAATAATAAAACAATACCCACATAGCCAGGGTTTAAAAGCCGGGGTTTCCCGTTTAATCGGTTCCCCACAAAACCGAATTTTAAGCAAAATTTGGGGCGTGGTCAGGGTAGTATTAGTAAAAGGGAATTAGTAGTTTTTAGGGCGCTTCAACGGCAAAGATTAGTCGCGCCCCCAAAGATTTTTTTTTTTCCCTATATATGAATTTTTTAAAATGAAAAAAACGGTAAATAAGGTTTAAATGTTTTTTTAAAATTCCTTGTCATAAAAAAGAATTCCCCGGGGGGTCGATAAAATCGTAAAACAGCCAAATGGGGAAAAGGTATCATGTAAAGTAGTCATATGTAGAAAATGCCAAATTCCCAAAATCATAACCCCATAATCAGGAAAACTTTGCCAACTTTCCCCCATAATAAATAGCAAGTCAACAGGTTTCCCGGGATTTTTTTTTTTAAAAAAAAAAATTTAAATATGAACCTGTCATATTTTTGTCGATCAGTTTGCGGGGGTTTAAAAAATGTGATAATTTTTTTTCACTTTTTTCATAAGAAAAAAAGTTTTTCATATGATAGTTTTAAAATTTTCAAAGGGATCAAAAAACCATCATATTTTAAAACAGCAGTCAAAAAATGATAAAAGGATAGAAAACACACCCACACGTTTCCGGAAAAATCGAGCAATTTTACCCTCGGGTTTTAAAAAGATAGGCAGGGGTTGAGAGGGTTTGCCTATTCGTACTCGCGCCAATAAAACCCCCTCCTCACGACAAAGAAATTTGGAAGAAGGGGGTCTCACCTTCAGTAAAAAAGAAAAGGGCATCACACGACGCAGCTTTTTATTTCTCCCCCAAAGCTTTTCCAAAAAACCCTGCCCCTTTAATTTTAAAGATAGGGTTCCTTGCCCCCCACTGGGACATCAGAACAGGTAGGGAGGTCAAAAAATCACAAAGAGTTTTTTTTCCCCCGGTTTGCAGTTTTGGGCTGCCAAGTCAGCCTCCTCTTTGCCAGAGATACCTACATGCCCGGGGACCCAGCAGAACATGATTAGATTTTGTAGCCCTGCATGAAATTTTTCTAAAATGAAAAACTGAATGCCCTTTACAAATTTGGTGATAGAGAACAGGACGTGGAGTACCTGAAGTGCTTTAAAAAATTATCTGAAACAACCATGAAGCTTCCACACTTTGTTTCATAATATATTTCAAAGCTTTCTTTAGGCTACTTTTTCACAGTAAAAAGAACACATGTCATGAAGTCTAAAACCCAAACCCAACCACTGCCGCCACAATGAATGCGAAACCCAAAATTCGAGCCTTTTTTAGATCCATCAGTTTAAAATAATTTTAAAAAATACGGTATTCGTGACAAAAAAGCTTGAAAAAAACGTTTGGGAAAAATTTCATTTTGAAAGTTGTGGGGCTTATTATATCGGCAAAAAGTCGAAACGAATTTCAGGTTTTTTGGAAAATAGCCCTGGAGGGTTTTTTGGTATATATTGGGTAAAATCAAAATTTAAAAAATTCTAAAAAAAATGTTTTACAACGTAACCTGATTGGGAAGGGGGCGCCAAAAGGTTTTGGGATCGAAAGTGACGGACCAAAAACACTTATCAAATAGAGCGTAAAGAGATGGGTGGGGTTTCCCCATTAACCGGATCTTCAATACGTATCTGTCCAACAAAAAATTCTGTCATTCTGCAAGGGATGTTTTTTGGGATTTTTGCTTAAGTTTTATTTAAAGCAAAATTGGCCCAAAACGAGAAAGAAGGGAGGGACGGTAAGGGGTGACGCGGGGGGGGAAGGGGTGGACAGCCCCGTCTGGTCAGAAAACCCGGCCCCAAGCATATGGGGGGGAGGGGTTCCCCCATCCCTTTTCGTTTCCCCTCTGTTCATCATCCCTCCGTGTTGTCTTTTTCGTCGACGTCGGGGGGGTAATTTAAAGGGGGAAAGGGGAAAAGTTTTCCCCGGGCACCGCCAAAAAAACTCACCATTAGTTTTTTAGGGGGTAAAAAAATCTCCAATCACGTGCCCAAAAATCCCAGGGAAGGGTTTCCAGTTGGTATTTTTAAGATTTAGTAGTTCCCATACCCCCCGTCAGGGGAAATAAAAAACTTTTACTCGGCCCAGTTGTTAGCATACGGAAGTCAAAATTAAGATGCACTTTTTTTAAATTTTAATACAAAAAATGTTGAGGTTTTTTGGTTGGGAATTTATTTACTATCCGAAAAGGGTTTTAAATTTTTGTAAAAGCCTTTAAGGGTTGGATTTAATATTGCTTAACGTCTCATATTTTTTCAACTTGGGGTAATCGAAACGAAAGGGGGGACGTAAAGGGGGGGGCGCCGGGGGGGCAAGGGGTGGACAGCCCCTTGTGGGCAGAAAAAACCCCCACAAAGGGGATGAAGAGGGCAGGGGTTTCCCCCCCGTCCCGGGGCGTCTTCGTTGTGTCATCATCCGTCCGTGTTTTTTCATTGTCTCGCCGTCGGGGAAGGGAGTCAAAGGGAAGGTTTAAAGTTCCCCGACGACGACCCAGAGAACCTTTTCCAGTCCTGCAACCAGTCGTAAAACCCCGAGTTTTTTGAAAGGTTCAACAAAATTCAATGCAATACTGATCGTTTTGTGCCAGGGGAAAAGGGAAAGGGAGACGGGACCCGCATCACAGCCCATTGAGACAAGAAGAAGACCAGCATCACCCTTGTGGCATTCAGGACCTTTATACCCACCCCCCTCTATCCCTTTGGGCGCAATGTTTTTTGGGGCTCCAGAAAAATACCGGAAAAAGCTGGGGCTAAGATCGGGGGACCACCTAGAATGGATCCCCGAAACCCAATGTTTTCCCCCGGGGGAGCGTTGGGGCAAGGGGCTTTCCCGTTTAACAAATCGTTTTTCCAAAAAAAATTTTCCGAGGGGCCTTGAGCAGAAATACCCAAAAGGGGGCACATTTTATCTAGTTTCCCCCTCCCCTTGTACTCTGCCATTTTCCCCGACACGGGGATTGGGGGGGGTGGAAACTAGGGGGCTTCAAAAAGGTTAAAAATCATATTGAGCCAAACCCGTGATATTTAAACGATGAAATTAAAATAAAATTTTGTGTTTGAATAGTATATTTTTTTCAAAAAATTCAATCCCTACCCTCTTTTTGAAAAACTTGATAGGCCCTTTAAAAAGCCTGAAGGGCCCCCCAAAGGGCCCCTTTCATATTTTTAAAAGAGTAAAAAAAAATTGTGGAGGGACTAGTCTCCCCTAATTTCCCATAATACGAAATCCACACAGTGTGGAAGAAGTTTAAGGGCTATTTTTCGTACGCCCAATGTCTTCAATTCCCGGGCCCTCCTTAAAAAAATGGGGCGCTTGTTCTTCACCGCATGACGTTAGTGTCGGTGATTGCCCGTCACTTTGCTTCGGAAGGCCCGCAACGCTGCTATGATGAGTTTTTTCTTTAAAAGGGAAAAGAAAAAAACGAACAACAACGGGTTAAAATTTTTCTTTCCCAAAAATACCCGAATTTTAAATCGGGCCTTTTTCGTTATGGGAATTTCGCCCCTGCATCAAAATCCTTAAAGGAAAAACGGCCGCGGGGGGAAGAAAAACTTCACAATGAATGTTCCCTCCACCGACTGACCAATCTTTTTGAGATTATTTTGCTCTTCCTAAAAAAAAATTTTTATGGTTTTCGAAAGGATTTCCTGACGCCTGGCTGCCGCTTTTAAAACCAAGTAAAGACAAAAACCTTCCCGGCCCCTTATCGACCCATAATCCCTTTAATAGTTGTTTTGAAAATTTTTTGAAAAAATGGCAATAAGCGCCGGGTTTGGGTTTTTGGGGAAACTCGTGGCTTTCTTACTAATTTTCATTTTGGATTTCGGGGCAGCCAACGGAGTTTAATTTGACCCCCTCGTGCGTTTTGGGAAAACCCTTATCCCAAAAAGGTTAGGGCTAAACAGCCGTAATAGGTTACTCTTTGACATAGGAAAAAAAGCAATGACACAACGTGGCGCTATGCCATATTTCAAAAAACTTCACGAGTGGGAATTTTTAAAAGGTTTTACTTGCCCCGGGTTTCATACAAAAAACTTTCTTCTGATTAAAAACCCTTTAAAGTACGGGTAAAAAAAAATTTTTTCAGAAACCCCCTGAACTGCAAACGGGGGTTTTCCCCGGTTTTCTGTCCTTCGGTTCCCCTTTTTTGCAGTTGCAATAAAAAAGTTCCCCTCGTGCATACCTAAAGTCCAAAATGTCCTCCCATTTGGCGACGACTTGGGGGTTTTTTTTAGGTGGTCAACATTTCCCCTTGCCGAAAGAAAATCACAGATTGGATTGGGTTTTTTTGGGTTGGATATTGCCCCTTTTGTCTCATATTTTAAAGCAAATTGGGGAAACAAGACGAAGGGGGGGACGTAAGGGGTGACGCGGGGGAACAAGGGGACGAGGGGGGGACAGGCCCGTGCTGGTCAGAACCAGCCACAAGCATATGGGAGGGCAGGGGTTCCCCCACGCCGTGGTCGTCTCCGTCTGTGTCATTATCCGTCCGTGTTGTCTTTGTCGTCGCCATCGGGGAGGTAGTCAAAGTGAGGGGTTCCCCGACGACGACCCAGAGCTCGCCATTAGTTTTCAGGGAGTAAAACTCCCCTATTCACGGGCCAAACCGCGAGAAGGTGTCGAGTTGGAATTGGATGGCCTTGCAATGAAAAACATCGGTGATTGGGCCCGAGCACGAGGCACACATTTTCTGCCGATAAAACACAATGCATTTACTTTTGTCGCTGTCGGAATATGCACGTAGATCCATGTCTTACCCTAAACGGTGTGCAACTTGAATTTTAACCACACGTTCGCGTTCTTGGCTTGGAGTTTGATACTTAACTAAATTGGAGATACCACGTCACAGATTTGCGCAAACGATGTATGTTGAAATTAAATATCCTTAAAGTTCTTAGTAACACTTCATGGGGTGCGGACAGGACATGTCTTTTGCGAATATATGGTTCACTGGTTAGATCCGTAATGGACTATGCCTGTTGGGTCTACTCGTCGGCCCGTGATTCCATCTTGAAATTTCTCGATACTGTCCACCACAGTGGTCTCCGGCTGGCGCTGGGTGCATTTCGGACGAGCCTCGTCCTCAGCCTGTATGCTGAGGCAGGAATGACCTCCCTCGCAGAGAGACGGAATTACTTGTTGGGCAGATACGTATTAAAGATCCGGGCAATGCGTAACCACCCATCTCATGACGCTCTATTTGATGATATTCTATACCAAACCTTTGGCGACCCTTCCAGTCGGATTACGTTGTAGACATCTTTTTAGAATTTTAAATTTTGATGTTCCCAATATATTGAGTTTCGTTTTGAGCCGAAACCCTCCATGGCTACTTTCGGACCCTGAAATTCGTTTCGACCTTTGCCGATATAATAAGTCCACAACATCAGATCCCAGCTGGTGGGAGAGTTGCTCACGAGAATTTCGACTGCCCGATCGCGACGAAAGTCTTTGAGTTGGTAGGAGGGACACGTTTCAGTCGACGCTCTGGACTATGAAAGTTTCTGAAGAGCGACGTTGAGGTTATAACCTGGCATTTTACAAGCAGGCTTGAAGGGGAGAGCAACTGAGTAGCGACCAGAGGTGTTGCGCGAGAGTGAGTATGAAGGAAATGCTCTTCGAGCGAGATTATCGAGAGGGTCCAAGAAGTGGGTCGATGCACTTCTTCTGATTCCCAGAAAAGGCGGAGCGTGCTCTCCAAAGGAGGGTTGGCGACCGTGAAAAAAGAACATAAGGGCTCAGAGGACGGTTTGATAGTGTTGAATGGTCCTAGCAACACCCATCCGAAGACCGTGTTGAGTGCGGCTGGCCTACTACCCCGGACTGAGTCACCAATCTTGCATAGAATGTCAGAGTAGAGATCTGCGCCGATGAGGAAATCAATAGCGCCAGGCACATTGAAACGATCGTCCGCAAGATCAAGAACACGATAACGTACTAAGACGTCAATGTACACCGAAGACGTAGGCAGATTGCCGGCAATAGAGGAGAGAACGTGTGCATTGACATCGATATACGTTTGAGTAAAGTGACGGGGTGCGACTCTGCAACGTACAGTCCCGAGGACACGAGTGGATGTGCATCCAACACCTGAGAGTTGTGAAGTGGCAGGTTGGATCTTCAAACCTAACCTTTGCACTAGCGAGTTAGTGATGGCTGAGATCTGTGACCCAGATTGGATATTGCTTTACATCTCATATTTATGCAACTTGGCTAATCGAGACGAAGGGGATGACGCGGGGGGACAAGGGGAGGACAGGCCTGTGCTGGTCAGAAACAGCCACAAGCATGTGGGGAGGGCAGGGGTTCCCCCACGTCGTGGTCGTCTCCGTCTGTGTCATCATCCGTCCGTGTTGTCTTTGTCGTCGCCGTCGGGGAAGTAGTCAAAGGGAAGGGGTTCCCCGACGACGACCCAGAGAGTCGATTACCGCACGGAAAGGTTGCAAAATCCCATAAGCATCGCTGATGAGCGCGCGAATCGTGCCCAGTAAGACAGTTTGATGCGTGGGATTCGAAGCCCGGACTTGACATGAGAGAGCTTGTGTCGGCTGCTGACTTGGGCCTGAGGCGTGAGTCACTTCCTCAACAGAGGAGGGGGTGGAGTCCGTGTGAAGCAATGAATGGTGTTTGTTGCTACGGCACACAGAACACGAACTTCATTCATTCAATTCTTATGTGCAGGTCGAACTACATTGTTGTAAATTTAAACTGCATTTCACATGAAGACATCCCTATGTTGCACGTCTTTTCATAGAAAATAATAAATCATCATCATCATCGCAAAGATAAAATTCTGATTGAATTTTGGATTGGATATTGCTTTGCGTCTCATATTTATGCAACTTGGCTAATCGAGACGAAGGGAGGGACGTTAGGGATGACGCGGGGAAAATTCTGATAAAACCGATATCACGATATGACAACATGATCACTGAAGGTGAGGAATTCAAGACCCATCAGAATTGAAACATCATGTGGTTGCAATCGGGTTATTCCCACGAGGCACTGGGCAAATGGACTGGACGCCCAAATTTCTTATGATTTGTTTCAACTTGTGCCTTGTTCGTTTGTAGAATTCTTAGGCAAGCCTAGCTAGTCTAGACAAATTTCTTCTTTGAGGGGCTTTTTAGTTTTTTAACGGGAAGCCGACAGACGAAAGCTTCTCGTTACGTACAGCATGGAGTTAATGTGGGGACAGTGGCTTCGGGTTCAAACTCCCCTTCTATCATAAGCGTGGGACAATTGGTGAGCAGCCCGAAATATTATAGGTTATAAACAATAGTATAAACGTCGACATAAAGGGCAAAGAACGCGAAAATGAAAGTGATCCAGGCACTTCTGTGCCAAAGCTTTTTAAAACCTACGAGGCCTGCGGGTAGGGCTAGCTTTCAAGGGTCTTGACTAAGGGATGCCAAAACCTGGGGCCTACCGGGAATGGTTCCTTCTGGCAGACTTATGCCGGGCATCACAATCCCCCCCCCCTGATCAGACCTCACTCGCCAGGCAAGAGCATTTGTGCCGAAAAGAAAAAGGGGTTTGCGGGTGCAACTTGAAACAATCTCCTCCCCCAATTTTTTGGGCCCAAACCCCAAGATGATTTGACAAACGTGCGAGGGAGAATCAACGACAAAGAAGAGAACTTACACCATTTAATTGGTACTTTGATAGTGAAAATTTCCCTTTTATTTTCATACACAACCCTGAAATGTTTTTTTTAGGGCTTCCCTTTGGTTTTTTATAATTATGAAGCCCTCGCTTTTACTTTTTCAAGCGGCATTCTCATTTTTTAACCGGGGAGTGTCATGAGGATAAATTTAGGTAAGAACCGTGAATAATGTTTACCCTTTTTTTACCCGGGACTTTGTATTCGAAAACGTTAAGTTTTTGGGTACCTTGGTTGGGTATTCTTTTAAAGTCTTATATTTAAACAAATTGGGTAATCAAACAGTACCGGTACCCATAGGGGTAAAATTAAAAAATTCGTTTGGGATGGAAAAGCGACCCGTCAAACAAAAATAAAACCGACGACGACTGAGAAAATAGGGCGTTTAGACGTTAGGGCATATTGGTATTTGCTGGTCTTTTTTCCCCCGGGCCGATTCTAAGCTTAAATGGTCTTTTTTTGGGAACACTTGTTGACGATTGAATTGGGAAGGCTGTATCAATTGTAACAAAACTACAAATATTTTTACTTCCGCACAAGATATCCAGTTTTTGTTCACTGTATTAACAAAGTGGTTTCCCGGGGTTGTTCCAAAAGAATTATCTTGTTTGTTGATGTAAAAGTCTTCTCTAGCTCGAATCCCCCCGGTTGTGTCATGTCTAATCAAAGGAAAGCAAATTTTCCCCCGCGCTACGTAAAAAGTGTTCGTGCTGTAAGGGATGTATATAACAAACTATAATTTTTCAAGAACGAACTAAAAGTTATAACTTCTGCAAAGCCTCTCCATGCCTGATATCTTATACTTAATTTTCCACCCTCTAATGTAATTTACATAAAATTTAAATTTTATGCATCTTAAATGCAATGTACGTACATTACATTGTCATTTTGTTTATTTTGATTATCACTAGTATTTTGTAGTAATAGTAATATATAAATTAATCTTTTTTTACAGTAATGACTTTGCACCTTTATCTTTGTTGTACTACCTCTAAGGAATGAAAAGATACGTGTGAATGATTGGGGTATTTTAATAATATAAATATTTTAAGTTGAATTACACGCGACTTATGTTTTTTTCAAAAAATTGTTTTTGTGCTAACAAAGCACATGCACAAAATAATTTTCTAGGCCTATATAATTTTATATAAGTTTCCTTATCATGTAAGTAAGCTTATATGTGTGTTTTGTTTTATATAGTTTTCAATTAAAGTATGTTTGGAATATTATTTGTTTACCTTTATATCTAGGATTAGCTGTAACAATTTAATTAAATTATTTTTTATAGTTTATGTAGATAAGCTTTCAATAGTCTAAAGTCCCGTCTTAATAAAGATCTTAATCAAATCATTTCAAATATCCAAATATCCTTCTTCCATATAGTTTTATTAACAGATTAAAAATTATCGACGACGATTAGCAACAATTAAATAAAAAGAAGGATAATTAATTGCATTGAAATATTAATCATGTTCTTTTTTAATTATCAGTCAACAAGTGGTTTTCATGTTACGTAGTCGCATTAACATCACAAATATGATTCTTCAAACTATACCTATACAGATTTAACGTCTCATATTTATGCAACTTGGCTAATCGAGACGAAGGGAGGGACGTTAGGGATGACGCGCGGGGACAATGGGGGGACAGGCCTGTGCTGGTCAAAACCAGCCACAAGCGTATGGGGGGGGCAGGGGTTTCCCCCACGTCGGGGTCGTCTCCGTCTGTGTCATCATCCGTCCGGTGTTGTTCGTTTGTCGTCGCCGTCGGGGCGTAGTCAAAGGGAAGGGGAAAGTTCCCCGACAAACGACCCAGAGCTCGCCTTTAGTTTCAGGGAAAAAAACGCCCCTAATCACGGGCCAAACCACGAGAAGGTTGCGAGTTGGATATTGATGGTCCTCGTAAATTGTAATAAAACAAAAAACGTTAGAACTAAAATGTGGAATTCTTTGGGATATTGCTTTACGTCTCATATTTATGCGACTTGGCTAATCGAGACGAAGGGAGGGACGTAAGGGATGACGCGGGGGGACAAGGGGTGGAGAGGCCTGTGCTGGTCAGAACCAGCCACAAGCATATGGGGAGGGCAGGGGTTTCCCCACGTCGTGGTCGTCTCCGTCTGTGTCATCATCTTTGTTGTATGTCTAGGCACGTATCTCACTCTGACTACAATAAAGTCTTGCCAAACATCAACCGCTCAATCTGTCACGTTGTAGCAGAGAGTACAACGTACTTTTCTTTGTCAAACAATAGAGAATAACTTTTCTAGTAACTAACGAATTTGCTCTTCAATAAAACCGATTATTTAGTCATAAGTGGGCGTTTCATGTGAAGAACATTTAGACTAATTGCTTACGAGTATGCGGATCAAGATGTGAGTGAATGAGTAATAAGAGCAAGAAATCCGCTTAGTCGCCTACTTCCAAACTTTTGAGAGCGTCCACAGAGCTTTTATGGACACTGCTGAAGTGAGGCGTGGTTGCCTGATTTCAGAGGTGCGATCTCCAGCACTTGCTGTACATACATGGCGGCAAGCAAACTTTTGTTTTGATAGCGATTTATCAAAGCCTTCGTATAACTATCTATGCATTGTAGTATCATAACACATGTAACAGCTTGTTTTTAAGACTGATAAACCAACAATATGTTTTCAAATGTTCTAGTAAATCGGCATTGAATATCCAAGTAAAATTGATAAAAAGTAACATTTTTGCGTTCTTGGCCATGGTTTGGATATAAGGATCAAAAGAGTGAAGCGCCGTGCGGAAGCGTTGCGACACGCTCAAAGCGCCAAAACGGCATTTAGAACAAGATGGATTTTTCTCGGATGCGGCTTATCTAATGTATTTTAAAGTAAGCTCTCTAAAAAGTATAATACCGTCTTGTTCTACCGCCAGTAGGGATTGGATTGGATATTGCTTAACGTCTCATATTTATGCAACTTGGCTGGGGTACCTCATCGAAATAAGCGTCTCCGGGCCGCCTCGCCACTCGACCAATATAGAATTATAGATATCCTATCCTTGACAACACGGTGGAAGCTGTTTTTATTAGTAAATACAGTATATCGATGGTGAAGAACCAATACCTTCTATCTGCCAAAAAGCAAATTGTTTGGGAGAGTATTAAAACTGATTTTTAAAAAATAGCTAGTTGGCGGTGGCAGATATGAGATATTGATGTAAGGTAGTACTATATTATGTCTCTTTAGGAGATGTTTTAGGATTGTTAGATAGGAGCTATAAGAACCAAAAAATTCGAAATATTTTTTTGTATCCATAGACACCAACATCTCATTTTAGCAGAAAATGGCAGATAGAAGGTATTGGTTCTTCACCATCGATATATTTTTTAATGTCCAATAAATTATTGAATCAAATTATTATTTCTATGTATGGTTTCTTCTTTACCTTTTCACTACATCCCCTCAAGTTCCTCATAACAAAATTTGTTTGTTTATTTCCCTTACATATAACTTGGCCTACGTCCTCTCCCCAATTTCATTTATTATTTTACAGTGCTCCAAGATATTAACCCTTTAATTTTTCCCACCAAGGGCCGTGATATTGGCTAGGTATTAGGTAACGTTATCTGTAATTCTTGTTTAGTAGGGACAAATTGACGTAATTTAAACTTTGATAGGGGCTTGAGACACAGACTACAAATTAAAAAGTGATAATAATATTAATTCATTTAACTGAAACCATATTTCACTAACCCTGCTTGATATAATTCCCGGCACTAATGCCAAATTAGGGAAATTCTTCGGTTGGGTCGGTTCAACTTTTTAAAACACTTTCCGAAGAAGTACACAAATTAGAAAAGCCGTGCTGTGACTAGGAAAATGCAATGTGTCAAAGTTATGACCACCAGCTGAAATCTAACATTCATGGAGTGTAGTCTATCTAAATAAATAAATCCGTATTTAGAGTCTATCCATTCATTCACATGACTGATTTTCAGTGCCGATAACCAGCCGACTGACCGAACACCTACGGATCCCACATCTGAGGCATCTAAACCAGGTTTGTTTTGTAAACAAATTACTAAACAAATGCCTTGAAATTGGCTAACATAATATTAATTTATTGCCGTTGATGACGGTCTCTTAATCGTCGTCGAGGTTGATACCCGCTGAGATGTTTTCTTTTATTTCTGGGTTGTTTTCCATTTAACCAACGCGAGTGTTTCCCGAAATTAATTAAATTGAGAAATTGTTCTGATTGTTGATGTTATATTTTTCATTTTCCCACAGAAGGCACCCTTGTCACCCTTGTCGAGAGTCTGTCTGCAGAGATTGCCAAGATAAACAAGAAAATTGACCTGGTAAGTGAAAAGAAAACCGGTTCATGTTACGTTTTTTAAATCTATCTCGATCGATACATGGTAACAGATAAAACCCCTCTTGGAAGAGAGGGAATGAATAATCCTTATAACTATTATGTTCATGCATATGATTCACATGATAATGATGGAAAATATAAATACTTATAAGTAAAAGTGGAATTTGAAAATAAACGAGTTACTAATAATAATGATGTATATTATTTTACGATAGTATAAATTTAGAAGAGAATTGTTCGATGAGGTTATTTGATGATATTTGTTAGTGATAAAGAACATGCATGGCAGATACAGGGTCAGATGGTCTGCTTTAAATAAAACGACGACATGAGGACCTAGGGTACGACACTCGAAAGTTATAGTTAGCTCTCTATTATATTTTAAGTTTAAAACTGTGACATTTCAATTATAATTGATCGATTGATCGGATATTGCTTTACGTCTCATATTTTTGCAACTAGGTTGGATATTGCTTTACGTCTCATATTTATGCAACTAGGCTTATCGAGACGAAGGGAGGGACGTAAGGGTTGACGCGGGGGGACAAGGGGTGGACAGGCCTGTGCTGGTCAGAACCAGCCACAAGCATATGGGGAGGGCAGGGGTTCCCCCACGTCGTGGTCGTCTCCGTCTGTGTCATCATCCGTCCGTGTTGTCATTGTCGTCGCCGTCAAGGAGGTAGTCAAAGGGAAGCTTCCTTAGCAGCCCGATCATCGTGTTCATTTCCCTCTATGCCCACGTGTCCAGGTATCCAGCAAAACTCTATTATATAACCCTTAGAGGTTAGTTTTTCTAAATAGAATTGGATGTCTTGTACCAAATGATGTCTTTCATACATGAGTTTTATAGCTTGAAGTGTACTGTAGCTATCTGAACACAAAAAGGAATTCTCCGCAACGACAACGTAGAATGTATTTAAGAGCTTCACGGATGGCAAATAACTCTGCAGTGAAAACTGGACACACGTCGCTTAGCCTGAAACGTTCAGTTAAGGTGGAGCAATAAAAGACACTACCAACCTTGTTTTCAATGTTGGAACCATCTGTGAATACCAAAGTAAACCTTATAATATCGGTTCTATATAGGTATTTCGTAATAATTTCTGACACCAGTCGATAGCCTGTAGGTGGATACACACCACAAATTAATTGCAAGTAATTATAAAGTTTCAAGTTGCGTGTCTCGAACTCGATCCAGCAGGGACTCTCCATCTGTAAGCCAAGCCTTTAACCGTTGCACCACGGAAGAAAGTTGATCGTATGTGGCATAATCACCTATAGATACAACAGCAAATAGACTCAACTGAATTGTAGTTATTGTGCGCTTGCTCTGTGGCCTTTCTGTATCGCCTTTTAATAATTTTGGATCTGTTATGTTCAGAATATTATTATACTAATGGTGTACAGTATATTTTTAATGTGGGTGCAGTAAATAATACTATTCCATGCAAGTTCTGTTTTGAAGCACATATTCGAAATTTTGTTCCTGTTGTTGATATAGGTCGGGGTGGGTGCATCTGCATAAATAAATTATGGGCTGTCCGATGCGATGCTGGATGATACGTCTAAAAGATAACGGTACTAAATCTATTGTTATATGCAACCAAAATTAATTGACTTCATGAGAGATCTTCATATCTTTTCGTCTCAGTTGGTAAAAAGTAAAACTAGTTTGTACTCTACAGTTGTTGCAATTTTCAATTTAAACCGCATCACAAGAGAAATTGTAAGCAGGCCCAAAAAGCTACATAGTTATCTACATAAACAATTTAATGGTGGTACGCGACTGTGGCTCTGTGGAGGTAACTTAAAATGAAAAAGAACGTTCTACAAATTGCTTTTTAAATTCAAGAATATATATATTACACAATTTCCTTTGTAATTTTTTTTATGCATGTTGCATGTTAGATCTCCATCTGTATGATGCAGATGTTTGTTTAATAAACAAACCGAAAATAATTAATATATTCATTATCATGGTGATTAGGTATTGTGGATATTAAATAATGTACATACAATTCTTTATGGTCTAGATTGATTTGTTTTCAGTGATAATTCAAATTTGCTAATTTTGTTTCACTGGCTAAAATTAGGAAATTATTGTATTGTTCATGTTTACAAGCATACACAATGTAAATGGTCTTAACCTATACGTAACAGTTATAAATAACAAAACGTGTACTCCAAATAAGCATGAATATAATAATCATCTCTCTTGTTTTCTTTGTATAATAAATGTTATAGTATGCCATTTGAGTGCCGGATTACTGTACAAAGGGAAGAATGTACGGTGGGAAAAGGGTATCAGTTTGGTAGACAACTGACAGTGCCGGAACGGTAACAATCTGGTGCCGGTTACTATTACAAGAATTCATGCAAGGCAAGGGGAAACGTTGATAACGGAACGGTGACGAGACGGCAACCATGAAAACACGCAAAACGGCACATGGCAGTAAATTGGCAACGAATCGGCACCGATTAGTAACAAAACCGCATTTCTGTGTTTGCTGGGATGATACCAACCAGGACGCTATGGACAGTGTACTGCGACCTTGTCGCTTTTGCGAATGCGTCGCGCTTTGATTCTTCTGCTATAAAAGTGAAGTCTATCGACGACTTCCGCGTCCTGGATTGGATATTGCTTTACGTCTCATATTTATGCAACTTGGCTAATCGAGACGAAGGGAAGGACGTAAGGGATGACGCGGGGGGACATGGGATGGACAGGCCTGTGCTGGTCAGAACCAGCCACAAGCATATGGGAGGGCAGGGGTTCCCCCACGTCGTGGTCGTCTCCGTCTGTGTCATTGTGTCATCATCCGTCCGTGTTGTCTTTGTCGTCGCCGTCGGGGAGGTAGTCAAAGGGAAGGGGTTCCCTGACGACGTCCGACGCCTTACGTGACCGCAAGGTCTACTAGCTATTAGTAAGGTACTAGTTTGTTTTTAAATCATTTTTGTGATGTGAACAGAAAATATGAACGTAAAGTTAGTCAGTGCACTCAATTTTCCCGTTGTTTGACTATGGATTCGATTGGATATTGCTTAACGTCTCATATTTATGCAATTTTCATCATCAAAGTTTCATCATTCGCCTTATGAGGTAAAAGACGGACCTTTCTGGGTCCCACAAGTGTTCAAACGCCCCCGAGTAGGCGCGTTAGACTCAGGTTTTGTAAAATCCCATAGTCATCCGCATTATATTTTATATTATATTCTTATCCAGCATCTATATCTGCAGGCTGTGACCTAGGTTCGCCAAAGGTCCCGCTAGTACCGCGTCCCACCAATAAACCAGGCGGGACATTATTGTCTTACTTGGTACAAATTATTTCGATCCCAATGCATTTTTGGTGTTTTTTTTATGCACGGCCTGGAATTCTTTATCTGAAACGCTCAGAATGCGTTGTAAAAGCCCAGTTTCACTTTTTAATACTGAATATTAATAAAAAAATAAATTAAATGTAATAGATGCACTAAAAATGGCAACGCATATTCAAATCACGTCATCAAGACCCGGCTTCCAAAAACTGTCTTTGTAGAACTATGTGTGTTTCGGTTACGAGTTTTTGATGCCACTCTGGCTTTTAATGAAGGCAACATTGGCAGTTATAATATAATAAAACGTGTCTTCCAGCCCGGACACCACATGCTAGAAACAATGCAGGTTGATTGGATATTGCTTTACGTCTCATATTTATGCAACTTGGCTAATCGAGACGAAGGGAGGGACTTAAGGGATGACGCGGGGGGACAAGGGGTGGACAGGCCTGTGCTGGTCAGAACCAGCCACAAGCATATGGGGAGGGCAGGGGTTCCCCCACGTAGTGGTCGTCTCCGTCTGTGTCATCATCCGTCCGTGTTGTCTTTGTCGTCGCCGTCGGGGAGGTAGTCAAAGGGAAGGGGTTCCCCGACGACGACCCAGAGCTCGCCATTAGTTTCAGGAGTGAAACTCTCCAGACAACAGAAAAATTTCTGTTGTCTAGTTTCAACTGTCATTAAAAACCTGATGAAGGAGGTTGATTTACTTTGAAATATCGTAATCTTTGTTTTATTTTGAGTAGTGTATAGTCCTTAGAACATCATGATCATAAGGTTAAATGTGTTTTTTAAATGATTGTAAAGGAAAGAATTGCCAAGGTCGATATATTTGTAGACAGCCAAATCGGGAAAAGGTATACATGCTAAAGTTGTCATATGTATAAAATGCCAAATTACCAAATCATAATCATAATCAGGAAAACGTTGCTAACGTCGTCATAATGAATACCAAGTCAACATGCTTTGTGGATTTTTTGTTTTGCAAAACCTCTGTCTTCTTGATTTTGCATCCAAGTATTACTAGACGGGTATCTGGGTGTGTCGCAAAACTCTTGCTGTTGTTAGGGTATTTCCTAAACTATCTCTTGGACCCAACCACGAAAGGAACAAATCCTATAACCATCAGCAAGTTCTGTTAAAAGTCCCTTGGACTAGTGAGATAGAACTCAACCCAACCAAACAGTCATGGGAAACAGTTTTCCGAGACTCCGGATTGGATTCGATATTGCTTAACGTCTCATATTTATGCAACTTTGGTAATCGATTGGATTGGATATTGCTTAACGTCTTATATTAATGCAACTTGGCTAATCGAGACGAAGGGAGGGACGTAAGGGATGACGCGGGGGACATGGGATGAACAGGCCTGTGCTGGTCAGAACCAGCCACAAGCATATGGGAGGGCAGGGGTTCCCCCACGTCGTGGTCGTCTCCGTCTGTGTCATCATCCGTCCGTGTTGTCTTTGTCGTCGCCGTCGGGGAGGTAGTCAAAGGGAAGGGGTTCCCTGACGACGTCCGACGCCTTACGTGACCGCAAGGTCAACTAGCTATTAGTAAGGTACTAGTTTGTTTTTAATCATTTTTGTGATGTGAACAGAAAATATGAACGTAAAGTTAGTCAGTGCACTCAATTTTCCCGTTGTTTGACTATGGATTCGATTGGATATTGCTTAACGTCTCATATTTATGCAATTTTTATCATCAAAGTTTCATCATTTGCCTTATGAGGTTAAAAAAAGGACCTTTCTGGGTCCCACAGGTGTTCAAACGCCCCCGAGTAGGCGCGTCACACTAAGGTTTTGTAAAATCCCTTTTTCATCCGCATTATATTTTATATTATATTCTTAACCAGCATCTATATCTGCAGGCTGTGACCTAGGTTCGCCAAAGGTCCCGCTAGTACCGCGTCCCACCAATAAACCAGGCAGGACATTATTGTCTTACTAGGTACAAATTATTTCGATCCCAATGCAATTTTGGTGTTTTTTTTATGCACGGCCTGGAATTCTTTATCTGAAACGCTCAGAATGCGTTGTAAAAGCCCAGT